>JAWZYV010015043.1:0-98272 GCA_038373885.1 Cheiracanthium punctorium | reverse complement strand
AAGGAGACGCCTCTCATTTTTTCTCGTTTCCGAAAACTATGGGCCGTAGTGGTATGGCCACCCTTTGGACATTTTTGATGCGCTCCTAGTGTGAAATCTACGCTGTGCAAAGATCATGGGGCCTAGTTGGACATCTTGTCTATGCAGGGTGTCCCAAAATCGTTGACTTAAGCATGGATTCACTGACTTAAGCTTTTAAATGTTCCTCATAGAGATACAAATTACGAAGTTACGTCCATAAGATGCAGAATTTTACGGAATCGATTCAAATTTTCATCTGATTCAATCTAAATGAATACAAACTTTAATTTTTTTCTTTATGCGACTCCACAAAGAAAAAGAAATCTAATGAGTCAAATGCACCCTTTATAAACATTAACTTGATGATTTACAAAATTTCAGTCTTTTATCAGAAATAAGCTCAGAGATAGGTTTAAACAAAGTCGGTAAAGGGTTGACTGACTGAATGGGGGGGTTTTAATGGAGCACCTAGTGCAAAAGCATCTATCTCCAGTGTGAAGTTGTAAGTGTGTACTTGATGTCATGAGATGAGAAGGCCCTAAAGTCCGGGCAAAATTCAGTCGAGTCAGCAGACAGACAGATTGAAAATGCATCTTGCAAATGCTTCTACACAATGCCATTCATAGCGGAAGTGTTATGTATTCATGCAATCGGTGTTTTTGTGTACAGTTCCTGAAATATCATCTCTAGGTAAGACATTTTTTCCTCAGAGAGAGCCATTGAAAAGGTGTTCAAGTCAATCTATATTCACTCTCAGATCTCTGAACCTTTTCATGATGATGGGCAGTGCGCGTCCTAGCGATTTTTCTAGGGGGTGGGCAAAGACAAAAATGCGCCCCCTCCCTCGACACACACGCGCACACAGCTAGAAAAGTTTTCAAAGTTGTTAAAGCGAACATTTCAACCCTATATGGATACTCAAATGTACGTATGCATATTATACAGAAAGGTATTTTGGCACCCCCATACGGATGGCGGTCGCACCGTTCGCTCCATCCTAGGACGGGCGCTGATGATAGGCGAAATTTTTTACATTGCCTAATTAAATGCACCGGGCAAATTTGAGCACTCGAAAATTTTGTGTACGAGGCGTATGAGAATTTGAACTTGGCATTTATTTAGGTTTAATCGTCGGAAAACGAATCGACACCGTAAAATTCTGCACCTTTTTTCTTTTACATAACATTACATAATTTATTGTATACATTTTAATGATCCATATTTAAGGAATAAAAGCCTAGGTGAGTGTTTTTAGGATACCCTGTATTTATATAGATATATAATCTTTATTTTTAACTTATTTTTAATGTTTTCGCTACTTCTTTTAACTCTTTGAGGCGCAACCCTTTCCCAATGCTGAAAAAAGGGCAGCCGTTGCCATCGCTCGACTGAACGACCCACAAGAGGGCGGACGATAGAAACGTTCATCGCGTGTCATAGATTTAGAGACCCTTTTTTGACGACAGCCGGCTGGCTCGCGCAAAGCCGGCTGTCGTCAAAAGCTGTGCTCGCGCACAGCCAGCTGCGTCAAAAAAAGGGTCTCTCGATCTGTGGCACGCGATGAACTTTTCGATCGTCCACCTCTTGTTGGTCGTTCAGTCGAGCGATGGCAACGGCTGCCCTTTTTTCAGCACGGGGCAATCTATTACGCTGTTCTCTCATTCTTCCATTTTTCAGCAGATGTCAGTGCTGTTCAAAAGAATCGTGACCCTTTTTTTACGGGAAATGAGGTGCTAAAAAGTAAAGGTTTCTCGTGGAGCTCTGTCACCCGCCACTCTTTTTATAGAAATCCAATCTATTCTTCGTGATGGGCAACAGTCAAAACGTCCGAGTTTGGCGTTCCCGGAGCGGACACACTGCGCGTTAAAGGGTTAAACAAAAGTGCGAAACACCCAAGAAGGAAAAAAAAAGATAAATCATGCCATACACATCGATTCTAAAACGCTTCCTAACCATTTTATTTGCGTTTAGCTCATTGCTTTACTTGCATCTTCGCAAAGAGATACGACGGCGACAGTTGAGTGCATACGAGGGTTCTCCTCGCACAGCGACCGGAATCCACGAGGAGTGCCCGGAAGCAACGACGACAGAGAAAGGGCGATCGCTGTCGTTGCCTCCCTGCGACTACAGATACGAAAAGTATTGGCCGCAACGTATTGGCTTTAAAAAAAGGTGTACTTTTTTTGCAAATAGAAAATTTCGAAAAGGGCCTACCTTGAGGTTTTCTCCAAATTCACTTTTTCGCTTTCGCTTTTATTTTTCTTTTTTCCCCATGAGCACAGGTATAGATCTATACTTTTTGAGAGAAAAAGAACGATATTGACTTCCCATCTTGGTAAAAGAACACCCCTAGTAGCAAAACTAGTTCAAAAGACGTCTTTTGAACATTACGGGAGGGATATTTTTGTAATTTTATAGGGCCATGTCATCACAAGGGCACAACAATAGAGTCAAACGTAGAAGAGAACTTGAGTGTTTTTGTTCTTTTAACCTTTTAACGCGCAGTGGTTTCGCTCTGAGACCACCAAACTGTTGACGTTTTGACTGTTGAAGGTCACGAAGAATAGATTGGATTTCTATAAAAATAGTTGCGGGTGACATAGCTCCACGAGAATCCTTTACTTTTTAGCACGTCATTTCCCGTCAAAATATTGTCACGATTCTTTTTAACACCACTGACATCTGTCGAAAAATGGAAGAACGCGAGAACAGCTGGATAGATTGCCCAATGCTGAAAAAAGGGCAGCCGTTGCCATCGTTCGACTTAACTACCAGCAAGATGGCGTACGATCGAAACGTTCATCGCGTGCCACAGATCTAGAGACCCTTTTTTGACGACAGCCGGCTGTGCTCGCGCACAGCCAGCTGCGTCAAAAAAGGGTCTCTAGATCTGTGGCACGCGATGAACGTTTCGATCGTACGCCATCTTGCTGGTAGTTAAGTCGAACGATGGCAACGGCTGCCCTTTTTTCAGCATTGGGAAAGGGTTGCGCCTCAAAGGGTTAAAACACATACGTGTCATGCCGTTTTACAATACAAGCAACCCGAATCCTCTGATGAATTTCGAAAAGGACTCATCATAGAAAACTGTAATGATCCTTTACCCTGGCTAAATTTTCCTTCAAGGCTATTTTTTGCGTTTTTATAACGTGTACAGTTTTCGATAATGTTACCAAAAAAAAAAAAAAAAAAATGTTTCAATCAGTCAATTGGCTGAACAGTCAATTACCTTTTTGTGACTCCTGCAAAATTTTAATTTTCAGACCCGAAGCGCCCTCCCCCCCTTTTACGAAATTTGCAATTCATTTATTTTGAATCACTGGTTTCAGAATCTAACAGAATACGACACTTTTTTCCTTGGCCGAGCTATCGCTAACATACTTGTACATAACACTTATTTCGTTGAAACAAGTGGAGGTCTCGTAAGTGGTTATAAAATAGGGGTCCATTTTTTTTTCTTGGTTCATTTTATAAACTTCAATCCATGTGTAACCGGTTCGCTCTCATCGCTGAAGAGAAGCAACAGAGAAGACTGACCGATGTTGCTTCCAAGAATAGTTCTTTGAATATTCCGCAGGAGCGCGGGTTAACCCTTTAACGCGCAGTGTTCCCGCTCTGGGAACACCCAACTCGGACGTTCTGACTGTTGCCAGTCACGAAGAATAGATTGGATTTCTATGAAAATAGTGGCGGGTGACATAACTCCACGAGAATCCTTCACTTTTTAGCACGTCCTTTCCCGTCAAAAGAATGGTCACGATTCTTTTGAACAGCACTGACATCTGCTGAAAAGTGGAAGAATGCGAGAACAGCTGGATAGAATGCCCCATGCTGAAAAAAGGGCAGCCGTTGCCATCGCTCGACTTAACGACCAGCGTCCGCCATATTGCTGGTCGTTAAGTCGAGCGATGGCAACGGCTGCCCTTTTTTTCAGCATTGGAAAAGGGTTGCGCCTCAAAGGGTTAAGGTGCAGCGTTCAAAGAAGCAACATCGGTCAAAGAAAGGGACTCTTCCTTGTTGATGAGCTTCAATTTTGTAAAGGCAGACCTACAAGAAGGGGTGTCTATCTAGGAGGGGTGCCTGCAATGGCGCACTTTTCAAGGTCCTCGAACGCGTATTCACGTTATATCCGGAGAAATCCCCCTAAAACTTAATATCATTGGGTCGACAGTCGCTCGGTAGCGCAGAGCTTTGGACCTTCACCATTCAGCTATCTGCCATGTTCATTGTCTTATCCATTTCGTCACGGGGAACAGGTTGAACACGGGTTCAACAACGAATTTCGATGGGCTCAAGGAGCGCTACTCCTTGGACACACCTCTTGCACGGACGGGCAGACAAACTCAAACCATAAACATTTAGGGATGGACGCGAGACGACTTTTTGCGAGACGAGACAGAGATTTACAGTTTTTTTGCGAGACGAGACAAACATTTTTAACATTATAATATAGGGATTTTTGCGAGACGAGACAAGCTTTTCGGTTGTTTTGCGAGACGCGAGACTCCAATTTTTCGTCTCGCGTCCATCCCTATAAACATTTTTCTTTTTTTTTACACAGAGCGTTTAAAAGCTAGAAGCACCGACGCTCAATATAACATTCATTCTGTTAGGTGTTCTGGGCAGCAATGTTTTTTTTTTTCTCCTTAAAAATGAAATTAAAAAAATAAATTTTGAACAAATTTTTAATGGAAAAGCAATTATACAATGTAGAATGGATTCCTAGTGGTTACATTTTATAGAACAAATGATCATTGAAAAGTCGCTTCAATTGTTTTACATTTTAAACCCTGTATTTTCTCCTTTGTGTCTTTGCACCGATAGGAGCGAAAAGTGAACTATTGAGTGGTAAAACGTAAAGAAATAAGATTGTGCTGGAAAGCTTTTTTTTTTTAATAATACAAGCTTTTGACATGATTTATTTACTTATTTACTTTATTTCCGTACCATCAATATTTTTTTTTCTGCTTTTTAGTTAATGTTAGCAAAAAAAACGAGTGTGGACGTAAATTAGATTATATCGCAAAGTATTTTATTAATTTTGGGGGCTTCTCAATTTAGTGGCCCAAGGGCATCGACAAGCTGGTCTGAGTGATCTAAACTCAAATGTCTGATTAATCTGAATAAATTTTTCATTTTCTTACGATTTTATAAACTGATTTTTCACACATTTTTAGAATGCCAAAACATCCATTCTGAGATTTTTTTTTTAATTATGTAACAGAAACCACAAATAATAATTACGTACACATTATCATCATCCAAATTGAAAACTGGATGCTAATGAACTTTTATTTCCGTTTCATATAACAAGCAATAAAGATTTCCCAGTACAATGAAATTTTTGCTCATTTTATGCGAAGGTATTCCTAACATAAACACAGAAAAGTTAAAAAATGGTAAACTGCTTAAAGTAAAGGATGATAAATACTAGCTATGCAACGAATATCCGGCAAACATACTGCATCCGACCTATACGGCCAATATGTCGGATAATTAGCAGTAGCCGGATGTTACAAATATTCGGCAGTACATCCGGCCTAAAATTATATACAGAGAAATAACGTAAATAAACATATTAAATTTTAAAAACTTCAATAATAAAAAATGCGAAAAAACATGCTTTGTGAAAATATTTTGTTTTCAATACTTTTTAGTATATATTTACTTTTTAGTATGTATATCATGTATAGAAAAAGGGGAAAAAATTAAGCACTTCTATCTTTTTTTAAGAATGGAGTCAATTATTGTACAAAACACTGTTTTTCAATCTTTGTAAGAAATTAGTTACCTTTTTCCTCACCATAAATTGATCCTGCTTATGAGAATAGTGTGCTGGCTGTAGTACCGCTGGCTGGGGAGAAAATATCGCCCCCCACCTCCCTAATTTTGATAAAGAAGGAAATTGGTTACATTGATTTTCTAACAGTTGAATGGAGATGTCTTCATAACATGCATTCATACCGTGAAAACATTCTCTACACGCTAAAAAAGTAAGAGCAAAACATACAAGGTTGCATTTCGTCTTCCGCCCCCCTTCCCCTCAACTACGAATGTATTCTCATTTTTCAGATGTCTTACTTAACACGAAAGAAGATCGATACTAAAAAATTAAGATGATGCATTCGATCGCGACATGCCTAATAATTCGAATGTTCATCTAACTCAATATGAAAGAAAATGGTTGCTAGAAAATGGACGTGCATCCGATCATCAACATTTGAAAAGTATTTTGATCGGTGATATTTTCTTAACAGCAGCCTATGACACATTGGTTGAATTGAAAAGCGAACTGTCATAAGATTTTACCTACCCTTTCTCGGCGATCGTTGTTCATTCTTGTCTTTCTCCAAGAACTCCGATCCAAAATATTTAGTTTTATTGACAGCTTTCCTTTGTCTTTGTTGTTGTGCTGTTGTTATTGTTGGAGTTGAGAAGTTCCTTGGAGTCTGCTGTTGTATTTGGACTTGATTTATTTTCGGACTTGTGTACTCGGTTTCTATACACGCTTATGAACCCTCGTCGAATAAAATTCACAACACAATGACAGTTTTACTAGCACAGAGAAAGAAATATTACAGTTCATAGGACCCAGCAGAAACAACCAGTGGATGAGTGGGAATTGAACCCATCATCACGCTTAAGCGATTATCGGAGAAGAGGACAGGCCCTTAACCTCTCAGATACCGGCTTCCCTTGCTCACAGTTTCCTTGTCACAGTTTAATTTCAATATGTATTTCCGGATCGCAGGCTTGAACCCAAAGACGCGTATAGAGCTGTTTCACCTACGTCACACTTTAGCAAACGACTTTTTTTGGTCAAACATCCGCCCATTTGAGAATGGTCATTGGCCGAAAACGTCGCTTTGTATCCCTAAATATTCGAGTTGACCTAAAAAAAAAAAAAAAAATCAGTGGCGTCACGTGAAAATACTCTATCCGTTGAAGTTATTTTGTCGGTTAGTTCCATAATAAGGGAAAGGAATCACTGAATACTGAAACCCCTCAGAATTCCTTTTAACACTTTGCCGCTGGCATGTCTCGTAAAAATTTCTTCGCTTGGCCCCGGGTTTGGGTGGCAGCAAAGGTTTTCGTGCAATAGACTAGATTCTGACCCTCTGTCATGGACTTAAATTCAGAAGGATTTCCATCGGCAATGCTGTTCTTTCCGCGAATGCGAATTTGGTTGATAGATGGCGCTGTTGCACCATCTGGCAGGCCTTTAGCATAGTATTTCTATGAAAGAATTTGCGTTTTTATTTTTAAATTAGTAGTTTAATTTATTTTTCAATTTGAAAAATCCTCTTCCAGCGTATTATGCATGTTGTGAGCATTTAGACAGCGTGAAAATTTATATTCACTAAGTCAGCACTACAGAGGCCGCTACAAGCACTGCACTTTGTTCAAAGGACGCATTACTCCCGGTTCTAAGCCCGGATTACTACAACGCTAATGTGTTCATTTTTTTAGTGAAACAGTACCCGCAGGGGTGCCATTTTATCGATCACGCTGAAATTACTCCATATACAGGGTATAGGCATTTCAAAATTTTTAGCATTCTAGGGCTATAACTCGCGAATTCATATTCGCACAAATATCACCCAGATATGCATGTGATCTACTTTACAAAAGCTACAAGCTTAAAAAGTTTCATTATTTTATTCAGAATTTAAGTAGGTTAAAAATGCAATAACAAGTACAACAGAAGCCGCTACGAGGGCAGCACAAAGGACGCATATATCAAGGATTGAACCCATTTTTGCGCCTTTCTTCGATTTTTGCTAATACCAGCAATAATAGATCAATTTCTGATGTCAACTTCTTGAACAAGGCATGATTTCTTTTAAAATCATTATGTATAAAAACTGAAATGTCGACATCCTACTGGGTCATGTTAAAATATTTCGTAAGTTGAGGTTCAATACTCGTGAATGAAGGCTAGGAAAAATAAATAACGTTTTCGACTGATAGCGAAAATGCCGTCCCAAAAAAGGGACACTAGGCTGAAATGGGTTAAGGCCGGACGATGACATCGCTCATGTGTTTGATGTCTTGTTAAACTCTACACGCAGACGTGCCATTTTGTCGATCACGCCGAATTTACTCTATATTTAGGGCATAGGCATTTCAAAATTTTAAAAAATGGTAGGGCTATAACTCGCGAAATATTGGTCTCACAGAAATTAACCAAATATGCACGTGATGTACTTCAAAAAAGCTACTCGCCTATCAAGTAGTTTTATTTTATCTGTAGTGTAAGTAGGTTAAAAAGTCAGCAACCTGTACTACAGAGGCTGCTACGAGCACTGCAATCTTTTCAAAGGACGCATATCTCTCGATTCAAAGGCCGGACCATAACACCGCTCATGTGTTTGATTTTTCTAATTAAACGGAAGTGTGTGTAAGTGTGCGTGTAGTGTATGCTAAAACTGATCTTCAATTTTTATCCAGTCTAGAGGTTGTGCAAATTAAACCTATAAACACCTGTCTATAAAATATGTTAAGTGCATAAATAAAATACCACTAAAAATGATGATTCATGTATAAAACGATGCTTTCATAGCATAAATATAGCCAAAAAGCGAAATTAGTATTGCACATAAAGTTAAAAATATCTAACTCATATGGTATTGAATCTATATAAATCAAGTTACACTACTTGTGATATACAATAAGAAACTTTTGTAGGATTAGCAAAAGTGCATTTTTTTTCTTTAACTGATCTATAAAAAAACTAACAGTAGAAAATATAAACTAGTATAAACGCTCCCTAAAATCTAATCCATCAAAAATGTATTAAGTTGGGTATAAATCTCTCATTCTACTAAGAAAAAATGTTTAGATTAAAAAAACGTATCTAAGTCATTACTAGTAAAATCCATAGGTACTAAAATCTTTCAATGGTGTAATTTTCTCTTTAAAGATCACTAACAGTAGAAGAAATGTTTAAAAAACCTACTTTAATATTCTAGTAAACTTATTAAATATATGCTTTAATCTTAAATTCCGTGCCCATTTATTATTTAAAGAAACAAAAACAACAACGCATCTTCTGTGCTACGCCCTGCTTCCATTTATGCGAGGCTAGCGTGATGGGGTAGCACAGTAAAAAAATTTACAACTTTCAGAAACGCAATCCCAAAAGTTTTTCTAAGTCCCCTTATTTGAAACAAAATTCCACTTAAAGGAAAAAAAATTCTTATCAGCACTTCCAGCATCCGGTCTACTTCCTCTCTCAACATCCGCTCCCCATCCGGTCTCAGCATCCGCGGCGGATGCTATCCTGCCCATCCATATGGATCCGCAGAATTAACATGGGATCCGCATGGGGTGAACTGTCATTTCTTCTCTACTAAGGGGGCCCCAGTGAGGCCTCCCAAAATCGGATATATATCTTTATAATTAAAGTAATTTGATATACAGGGTGTATCACAATTCCCTCCCGGGTTTGGAAGGTCTATAAAAATATATATATTACCAATACAGCAACAAAGTTGACTTTACTGGAGAAAGAAATATTACAAGTTTTATTTCATAAAAATCCAGTATGTGAACCCTCGACGAATTAATGTAATTTTTTCGGGGGTGGAGGGGGGGGGGTAGGGCAGTTAGTTTGTCGGTTAAAACTAGTTTGGTATTGTCATCTATTGTGTAAAATGAGATATAAAATATCCGTGCATAAGAATTAAAATGCTCTTATCTTTCAGGCGCATAACAGTTGAACACTATTTCCCAGCAATATCACGGGCACGAGAAATAACGGGAGAAAGCTTAGCCCGTGATTTTGACGGGAGCGAGGCTTAAGGGGTTAAAAGGATTGTCTTCTTCTGCAATCAATCATGAACACTGCGTAGTAATAGTTCGACTGTTCGTCTAATGGAAATATATTTTATATGCAGTTTACGAACTGTCGGCCCATTACCGTCACATGTATTGAAAGAATTTGATTTGTTCAGCAATAAATTATTCAAATACTTGTTATTATATAATATAATGTTTATACTATTCGTATAACATGATAGGGCGGTGTGACAAACATCTGATTTTGCATGAAGATTAATTCGAATACTAACCCTATATGTATACCTAACTTTCGGTAATAAAGTCTTTCTATTTGTTGTTCTTGTTATTTATCTTATGATGGGGGGGGGAGTCCTTGTATTTCTTGTACAATTTTGAGTTAATTCGTGATTTTTAGTAATATATTTCTTTAATTAATTATCTTTTGAGTTCAACATATAAAGTTTCTTCTTGATATTAAAATAGTCTGAGACTGTTTAAAAAATCTAGTTATTTATTCCATTTATTGTATATATCGAAAACATACCTCAAAGAGGTATTTTTTCGAAGACTATTTAATTTAAAATATTTTATTTAAATTAACTAAAACTATTATGACTTACAAAAAGCCGTTGTTATGATAAATTTACGCCATTAAAATTTAGTAATATAATATCTTTTTTTTTTCTGTCTTTAAGCTGTAATCCTTTGTTTCTCATTGTTCCTCATTCATTTCTGTAAAAATATACTTTACGTTCACGTAGTAAAATTATTAACCAATAATATTAATTCTTTTTCTAAAACTTTTGCGCTTATAATCAGACAAAGCATAATTAGTAATTACACAGCATGTTAGACGATTTATTTTTAAGAAAAAGTTTGTTCGATATCAAATTATTAAAAGCATCAAGAAATATTATTTTAGATTTCAAACTTAGCATACATAGTTAAATATTAATTATATTGCAGGGTAAAATAATTTATTACTTGGTGAAAAATAAAAGCTAATGTTACCCTGCACCTAATTAGAAATGATAATACAAAAACAAAATAACGTTTTCATGATAAGACTTTGAAAACTTATGCTAAAATGCAGCCATTCTTAGGTTACATAAAAGTATTTACAAAAAGAAGATTTAAGAGATACATCTAAGAATTTGGACAAAAACCTAAGATGTTTACTTACGGTTGAAAAATACTGACTGAGCAGATGAAAATATGAATGAAGTGTGTGAAGACATGGAGAAATTGAAAATATACAACGAACACGGTGTGTTATTCAACAAGAAATATTTTTAAATTCATAAAAGTGTGATTTTTGAAAGTAAGTAACTGATTTTGTGATCTTATATATTTTCTCTCATTTTGAAGATGTCATTTATGCACTTGGCGGATAACGTGCATCTATATATTTATGTTTATTTTTATTTTAGTTTAATTTAATTTTTAGTCATTGCTGTACCGTTTGATCAGCACAAAAATATTACATTACGTTATTCAAAGAAAAAGAAAGAGGACTGATACTTTATTAATCATATATCCATAATTCAATCAATTTATTTAAAACAATAGTATCGTAAAATAAAAATAGTAAATGCTTTTATAAGAAGAAACTGAATATTATATATTCATTCGTTCTTACTGTTCGTTAATTTTATGCATATTTCTTACAATATTTAATTCCTTTTTCTTAAACAAAAGAAATTGGATCTAAATTTTCTCTCAGCTATTACCTTTCATCGTCCAACAGGTTTAAAGGCCTTAGTATTGTTTTCAGTGTAATAGAATTTCTTTTCATACTTGTTTACTCAAACTTTCTGAAAATAAATAAATATATATATATATATATATATATATATGTAATGTATAAAAAGGTAATTTGGGTTTTACTAGTTTGGGTATTGTTCAAGCGAGTACTTTCACTGTAAGTTTTGCTTTCCTGTCATACTCGCCACGAGCGCTCTGGAGCTATGTTTTATTTATTTTGTTATTTGTCATACATCAGGCCGTCGATTCTGAGTTCTTTAGAGTGTACACGTGTCTCCACGTCTTTGTAATCCCGGATGCAGGTCATGTTCATAAGTGTGTGTGGCTCGATTAGAGATAAGAGAGAGGCGTAGTTATGTCATACCAGCCCACGTGGTATGATGAGCGTAAATACACCCGCACATCGAAAATCGAGAGATTTCTGCCATTGGAACTGCTTAATTAGTCCACGCTGATTTTTGCACCCGTCTCCCCTCCCCTCTCCTCTTCTTATTCTATATTGTAACTTAAAGATAATGTTTAATAAACCGTTTTACCTGCCTTAACTCTGGAACTTTACTGAAATATCTGACGTCTCATATATATATATATATATATATATATATATATATATATATATATATATATATATATATATATATATAATCTTCTTTTGTATAATTTGTTAGATTGGAAAAGCGACAAGGATTTTTTTCCTTGAAAAGGATGGATTTAAAAAGTATTTGAAAAATCAGCTTTTCGATTTTCATACTATTACGCAAGAATTTTCCATCGTTTTTAAGAACTAGGGTGTAATCAGAGGTGGGGCATTTAAGAGTATATTCCCTCCCACCTCCATATATAAATTTTTATATTAAGAGAATGCGTTGCTGATACTAAGAATGTATGTGCAAATATTAATATTTTAGTGGGTAATTAAAACAGCTCATGTAGAGCCCAAATCAATGTAGAACCCCTGGTAAATCTCCAACTGTTTTCCCACTATCACGGATAGAATGAAAAATTTTAAAACTTAGTAAATCTCTCATTTCTCAAGTTTCTAAACACAACAAACAAAATTTAACCCCATGTTCAGAAAAATCATAAAATATTCTACAAAATGACATTAATTGTGTTACAATATCTAATTTCGATGGCGAGTTACAAGCGATGAAATAGTGAAAAAATGCAAAACGAAATATTTGCCAACATTTTTCAAAGTTAATTCCTTAAATATCGTTCCAGATCCAATCAGTAAAATTTACCAAAAATTGGCCTATTCTGATAGGTCTTGAGAAAGCCTACAATGAACTAACTATATCGGTTGTCTTGTTCGGAAGAAATTTAAATTTTACTTCATTACAGATCACTAAATTTGTAGTTTCTTGAAACAGTGGCTCCGCCCACCCGAATCATGTGCACGCCTTAAGTTAGGTTTTTTTTTTTTTTTTCGAATTTGTTTTTGGTTTTAAATCACAGAAAAATTTGCTTTAAAACTTTGCTAGAACTTCTAGAGCAAAATGTTATGGATGTTAAAATCAAAAATAAATGAATTCAGTTACATCTGAGATTCAACATCTCACTTGAGGCGTGCAGTGGTTTCGGGTGGGCGTAGCCACTTTTCTAAGAAACTAGAAAAAAAAACAAGGCAACCGATTAGTTTGCTATAAACTTTCTCGAAAGCTAACAGAATGGGCAAGTTTACTTTTAGCAAGTTTTACGGATTTGATCCCTCTTGAACGTTATTTAAGGAAATAGCGTTTAAAAATGCTGGCGAATATATAATTTTTCATTTATCCACTTTTTCATTACTTGTAACTCGCCATCAAATCTAGATAGTGTAACACATACCCAACTATGTCATTTTGTAGGATATTTTTCTGCTTTTTCTAATATGGGGTTACGTTTTGTCCGTGATAGTGAGAAAACAGTTGGAGATAGACCATTTGTGTTACACATGAGCTCTTTCATTACCCAATAAAATATTTTACAAGAGTTCTGAATCCCCCTGTATACATGTGGATGTGTGTGTATTTCATGGGGAGTGTTCATTGTGACAAGTAGTGTAAACGATTTGTGACTATATAAAAGCTGAGGGAGTATTTAGACATACATACCCCAAAAAAATAACAAAGTGATATTGAAATCGAGTGTGATCGCCATCATAAATAAACATTTTTAAAAATTGCCTTATTCTCGAAAGCTACACAGGTGTTACCGACTGGGGTGTTGCGCCGTCTATATGCAACAACGGCGTTATCCCACTTGCTAAAAGAAGTGTCCCCTCCTGAAGTTTTGACTTTGGGGATTTGAGGGAGGGAACCTTTCGTCTCTCTCCTCCTCAAACTACGCCACAGCTACTTGAAAGAAAAGAAAAGATAAAGAAAGGAAATTGTGAAACCTGTATTTTTCATGTTTTATCTAGAACTCTTTTAAAATAATAAAAAAAAATAAAAAATAGTGAAATGCGTTGTTTTACCCCGTTTCAAACTGTACTTTTCATTCTACGAAACTCGAGAAGTATTAGCATTAGATTTACAAGATTCCATTCAGGGGCGTAGCGCATAGGGCTGAGTTTTGATGAAGGCAGATTTTTTTTTTTTTTTTTTGGTAACACGAATTTCATATTTTAATATGAGTTTGAGTTAAGCAGAAATTTAAGACTGTTAAAATTTATCTATGCATGAAATAGATATTAGTATTGTTTGTTCGAGTGTGATCATTATTAATAAACACTTTTTAAATATTGTCTTATATGCGGAGCAAGGGCGGATTAAAGGGAGGGAGGGGGCGACCTCCCCCTCCCCGATAAAAAAGAAATTAATGTAAAAGATCGATTTTACTTCCATAAAATCGATATATTTGTCAATCTTCTAACTAACCGCCCCCACCGACAAACTAACCGCCCCCCCCCCACCCGAAAAACTTGCATTAATCCGCCACTGATGCGGAGGCTATATCAGCAGTTACCGATTGAATTGCTACGCATCTATATGCAACAATCCCACTTTCTAAGGAAAGTGTCGCCTCCTAAAGGATTGGCTTCCTGGCTTTGAAGGAGGGCCTTTCATCTCCCTCCTCCTCAAACCCACGCCCCCATTACTTAAAAGAAAAGATGTAGAAAGAAAGTATGAAAACTGTAAAATACAAGTTTTATCCAGAACTCTTTATTATTTTTTATTATTAAATAATAATAAAAATTTTTCAAGAATAGTGAAATGTGTCCCCCCCCCCCCAATGAAATTGTGCTTTTCATTTTACGAAACTCGACGAGCATTACTTATTAGGTTTACAAGATTCCATTCAGAACCATAGCCAGGGGGTGTGTAATGTGGCTGCAACCATCCCCGTTATGAGTGAACATAAGATGTTGAAAAAATAACGTATTCGTGGATAAATTTTAAATTTCTCATGAGAGATTCGACGTTCATCTACGCACCTGAACCAATCTTTCTATTACCTTTTACAGACCAAGCTCTTCCAACAGGAAAGATTTTATAAACTCGATTCAAGAATTTATTTCTTATATAAATAAAATTTAAAAAAACCAAGAAAGTATTTTTAAATTCAGTTTTATAAGTGAACATTTTTATGCAAAAAAGCGGGCCCATTCTAACACCCGTAAAAGGAAAAGAGATACGTTATATCGATTTTTATAAATTATACTGCTTTTCAGTTTTCGAGTACTCAGACAACCCCACAAAAAAATCCATGCTATGCTGCTGATTCCGTTACATTGACACATACGGATGAAAGTAATTAAATAGTATTAATAATAAATCAGTGAGTTCACTATTTTTTGAAAACTTACGAGATAAATTTTCAGTTCTATTACACGATTCTGTTTTTAATTAGTTTTTCCAACAAATTGAATTATTTTCGTTCAAAACTCAAATATGGGAGTACATAATCGGACGTAATATTTTTCTTTAAAAGACTATTTAAAACCACCAGAAATAAATGGTCCTACTTTTGTGTATATAAAAAAACAGATTTCACTTGTAGTCGTTGCCCTCTAATGAATTGTCATATATATTAAAAACCGCCTGACTTAACTCGGGCTGATTTTACTAATAAATCAGTTGTTCTTTACTGAAGCTATTGCTTGTTGGAAGCGGCTCTTGAACGTTATTTAAGGAAATAGCGTTTAAAACTGCTGGCGAATATATAATTTTTCATTTATCCACTTTTTCGTTACTTGTAACTCGCCATCAAATCTAGATAGTGTAACACATACCCAACTATGTCATTTTGTAGGATATTTTTCTGCTTTTTCTAATATGGGGTTACGTTTTGTCCGTGATAGTGAGAAAACAGTTGGAGATAGACCATTTGTGTTACACATGAGCTCTTTCATTACCCAATAAAATATTTTACAAGAGTTCTGAATCCCCCTGTATACATGTGGATGTGTGTTGTATATGTGTATTTAATGGGGAGTGTTCATTGTGACAAGTAGTGTAAACGATTTGTGACTATATAAAAGCTGAGGGAGTATTTAGACATACATACCCCAAAAAAATAACAAAGTGATATTGAAATCGAGTGTGATCGCCATCATTAATAAACACTTTTAAAAATTGCCTTATTCTCGAAAGTTACACAGGTGTTACCGACTGGGGTGTTGCGCCGTCTATATGCAACAACGGCGTTATCCCACTTGCTAAAAGAAGTGTCCCCTCCTGAAGTTTTGACTTTGGGGATTTGAGGGAGGGAACCTTTCGTCTCTCTCCTCCTCAAACTACGCCCCAGCTACTTGAAAGAAAAGAAAAGATATAGAAAGGAAATTGTGAAACCTGTATTTTTCATGTTTTATCTAGAACTCTTTTAAAATAATAAAAAAAAATAAATAATAGTGAAATGCGTTGTTTTACCCCGTTTCAAACTGTACTTTTCATTCTACGAAACTCGAGAAGTATTAGCATTAGATTTACAAGATTCCATTCAGGGGCGTAGCGGATAGGGCTCAGTTTTGATGAAGGCAGATTTATTTTTTTTTTTTGTAACACGAATTTCATATTTTAATATCAGTTTGAGTTAAGCAGAAATTTAAGACTGTTAAAATTTATCTATGCATGAAATAGGTATTAGTATTGTTTGTTCGAGTGTGATCATTATTAATAAACACTTTTTAAATACTGTCTTATATGCGGAGCAAGGGCGGATTAAAGGGAGGGAGGGGGCGACCTCCCACTCCCCGATAAAAATATTTTTGTACTAAATATTTAACTTAAATGTTGATAAAATATATGAACATAATATTTTTGACTATTTGCATCACACCTTTGTTATACAAAAATGATCAAAATTTTCTTTTCGCCGGTCGTTTCATTAGAACTTATAACACAGTGTGCGGATGTGTGCTTGCGCTGGCAGGGAAGAGGGGGATAAATCTGTCAGGAGCGATGACCATGGCATGTATTCACGCCTCGCCCCTGATGCTGATGAAATTTTAAAAATTTATTAATGTGGGGTTCCAATTTCATTTACATATGGGGGCGTAGCTGTAGGAGGAGGATATCAAAAGGTGCCCTTTCTCTTCTAGGAGCAAATTGTGCTTTAGCAAGTTTTAGGTCGTCTGATATTTGTTACAAATTAAGTTGGATATTTTCTTAAGAAGCAATTTTTCTTTCCGCAAAATGATCCTGAGAATTATTGCTCATAAAAGAATTCTATAAAAGAAAAGAACAAAAAAGAACAAAGATAATCGTTCCGATAGTTGTGACAATATAATAAAAAAATAATTATTAAAAATTGATAATTAAACATTAAACCATCAACATTTTGCTAATATATCTGTTTGCGAAAATTAAGTAAACTTAAGTTCTTTTAATGATTTGCAATTAAAAAAAAGAAGTCGTTTTAGGAGTACACTGCAAAAAATAATCTTTAAAATACAGAACTATTCTGTCATTTTTCAACAGAAAAAAAAATGTTAACAGAATTTAACCATGCTTTCCACGTAACCTTGCTATATTTTATGTTATAAAACGGGTTTTGGAATAACTTTGTATTTTAACGACGTTTATCTGTAGCTGTGGCAGCCGGTAAGTTTTATGTGTTTTTTAATTAAATAATTAATGGAAGGTGTAGAAGACATAATACCTAAACTTTTCAGAAAATGTACACTAGTATATTATAGATAAATTAATTAAAAGCGTGATAGCTTGTTCATAAACATTTTGCAATTTCAATTCAGAATTTTCTCATTTAATGTTAATTCAGTAACTTGTCATGTCATCTCAGTTTAAGAATTAGATAGCATCTTTAAAACCATTGAAAAATATAAACGTTTTAAAGATTCTAAAAGCCGATTCGCCTGAGACTGCTAGGACGGAGGTCGTGACGTCAGCGGAAGCTTCCGTGGCCGGTGCTGTTGTTGCCATGAGCCGGTCCGGTGCGGCGAACCAAACACAAACAACCATTTACGACGTGAAACGTTTGAGGATCCGTAAAGAATTGAAGGTGATTTTAAAGGTAATGCTTTTTAATTTTTACTTATATTTTCTGAAATCTTTCTGCTAAGAAATATTACTTTTTCAAAAAAAACTCACGCTTTAAAACATAACGACGTGTATTTTAAAGCCGTTAAGCCTAATGTTTACACGTAACCTATTTCTCTTATAAAACAATTAGTAAAGCCTGGATAAATTTAATTTTCTCGGTTTCTAATCATTACTCTCATTTTATTGAAGTATTGTACAGAAACAGTTAAATAGATATTAGACTTATGAAGTTTAAGAACGGCACTGTTCAACAAAACCACTGTCGTTGGTTTATTTGTGAAATGCATTGTTTACGTTTTTTTCCGTATCGGTGTATGGGGAATGACGATTGCAAAGTTAAAATAATTTGTGATTATATTCAATTCCTGCTACTCTAGTCATATTTTTTATATATACCTGTAAAAAACAAACAGAAAAACACTAATTTTCAATTTTAAAATTAAAGTAATGATACGATTTGAGATTCATACGCCACCGGGATTAAAAATTAGCTCATAAATTGCCAGAGAAATCTCATGGCAAGTTTAGTTTTTCTTTAAAAACCTGAAAAATAGAGCTTTAAGTTGGAATATTTTATATTTTTCCACATATATTTTCTGTTTTCTAGCATTCATCACTGAATAATAATAACAATAAAAAGCTTTAACGAGTTTTGCTTTTATTATAAGCTTAGTACTTTTATTTAAGACAAATATTCCATTGTTGGGATAAATTCCGTAAGCGGGGGCTGTGTAGAGCTAAGTGTTTTGGTTATGTTCAATTTGTTTTATATTGCATTTGAAATATGTTTAGAAATGTTTTAAGAAGGTCCTTAGATAAGTGTATTGTAGTTTTGGTTTTATATTTTCTTATATATAGACGTTGAAGACAAAAATAATGTTGCCAATTAAACCTGCCTCCGCTTACGGAATTGTTCCCCATTGTTTATGCTTAATATTGCTCGGTTTTACTTGTATTAATACTGTTTAGTAAATGGAGTTGTTTACCATTAACTTTGTGTACAGACAATCAGTATAACCTTGTTTTACTAACAAAAGTTGTCCCCAATTTTATAGGTGCACTATGAAAAGTTCTACAGACTTTTTACAAGTCAGGGGTTGATACAGGAATTTTTTTCCAGTAAAATACATTTTGTTAAAATAATTGATAAAACAGGTTAAGTGACAGTGAAGTGCTGTTATAATTTATTGCATTTTTATAAAGGGCCGTATTAATCGTTTGCAATTTTGTGATGAGGCTGCAATACAAACCCAATTATCGTATGCATTGAACCCTGCAATTGGTGTATTGATATCAAGATATGTATTACCTATGTAATTAAATTTGAAATTTTGAAAAAAAAAACCATTTAAGTTTTTCAGTTGGGATTTTTTGGGTTGAACAAAATCCTTTCAATCGATAAAGTGTTTTGGTACTTACGTATTACCCCGCGGTCCGCCAAGACGAGCAATTTTTTTTCGCCAAGAGAAATGCCGGGTAGCGTTTTCCCAAACCCTCAAGACTTCACGCACTTGGCGAAAACAGGAGCGCGCCAACGATTTGGCGAAAGAGAGGAGTTACGCGAGCTTGTAGTCGCTATAAGGTTGCAATGCTAGTAAGACCGCCTCAAGAATTTATGATGTAAAAACAGGCGCGCTTTTCTGATGTGTTTAAAGTGTGTTTGATGTGTTAATTAGTTTAATATATTGGTAGAATATGAAAAGTATATATAATATGATTGTATGTATAAAACATTTATTTATAGATAAAATTTAACTTATCGGCTCCGCAATTTTATCCTAGGACTTTAAAATTGTTTATCGCATGTTCTTTTTGGCGCCATCTACTTTCTTTTGAGCGTAATTATCAGAATAGGTTTATTGATCTATTGCATTTAATAAACATGTCTCCGATACATTTAAAGAATGTGATTTGTTAAATAATAAATGGTAGAGTAAGAAATGTATATAATTATACATTCTGTATTATGTACATTTGTGTTTTTATCTGTAAAGCCATTCATTTACAGATAAAAACACAACTTAAATGCTTAAAACTTTTCTATAAGCACTTCAAAAAATGACTAACATTTTTAATTTGGTGCTACCGACGTTTTTTTTTTTAATTTTTTTTTTTAACGGAATTGTCTTAATAATAGTAGATTTCTTAATTTTCTGTTGTAAGTTTAATTTCTAGCTTCATATTGAAACATATAGTTATTTTTTCCTTATTATTCAAAACTGAGAACGTGCAAAATAAGTCAATATTTCGTTATCAAGCGTAATGAATTCACCAAGAATTTTTTTTTTAAACTAATCTTCAATAATAAACTATCATTTTTATATATTGAGAAATTTTACTGTGATGATTCCACTTTTTATCTATTTGATTGGAACTTTATTTCTCAGGGGCATGTGTTTTAGGAGATAAGGATGGTTAATATATTATTAATATATAATTTATATAATAATTATAATATATATATATATTTATTATTATTTATAATATGTAAGAACAATTTTGGAACTCAACAATTAAAAATTCAATATATTAAATTATTTACTTTTTTGGACCTTGTTATGTATTTAATTAGTTTAATAATGATAGCTTAAAATAATCAAGAAATACGAAGTAGCAATAAAAACAGAGAAAACGTGGCTTATGCAAAAATTTAAGTATCAAAAATTTAATTTTTTTTATAAAAAAAATCACAAATCTTAATTTATTTTACTTCTATAAAATTGGTTATTTTAAAGGCTGAATAAACACAATGCTTGTAAATCTTCCCAGTCAAAATACAATTATTAAAAAACAAAATAATCAAACTAAGACCATCAATAAATTTATTTACAAAATCATAAAATACAAATAAGTATATAATTAATTAATAATATGTGTTCTACAAAAATAATTTGTAGGGAAAAAATCCTCAATGGTTTATACCATGGGATTTTGCGTTGGGCCTGTTTTTGTAAACACTTTCACTAATGCATCTTTTGCGTTTAACGCCTTTACTTTGCAGTTGTTTTGGATCAGCGTCTTCCTGACGGAACTCTTGTACTGGTTCTTGTTAAACCAGGACGACGTCTTGCTATAGATGTTGGCTGCACTTTTTCTCTGGACGATTTAAAAAAATAAAGTTTATTGAAATCGCTTACATCTTTGATTTCTTTTAAAGTTCTCAGTAATTTGCCTGTTGCATCGTGACTGATATTGTCATCAAGCAAATGGCCCAACCTAGATAATTCCTTTTTAATTTCCTCCTTTTGCTCAGTTGAAGCTATTTCTTTTGCGTTTGATGGGACACCATTAGAAATGGCATTATCTAATGTGGCTATACGCTCAGTGTTGCAAATAGGATCCACATCTTCATCAATGAAGCTATTGAAAAAATCAGGTGCACTTTTAGAAATGCCATCTTGTGCTGTTGCGAATTGTCGTAATGCGTATCGTAATAAGAAAAAGAAAGTTTTATTTCATAGGTTTCCACAAAACTTGGAATTGCAAAATGAATGGGTCCGCAGATGTAAAAGAAAAGACAATGTTAACCCTTTAACGCGCAGTGTCCTCGCCTTGAGGACACCAAACTCTGACGTTTTGACTGTTGCCAGTCACGAAGAATAGATTTGATTTCTATAAAAATAGTTGCGGGTGACATAGCTCCACGAGAATCCTTTACTTTTTATCACGTCATTTCCCGTAAAAAAAATGGTCACGATTCTTTTTAACAGCACTGACATCTGCTGAAATATGGAAGAATGCGAGAACAAGTGGATAAATTGCCCAATGCTGAAAAAAGGGCAGCCGTTGCCATCGCTCGACTTAACTACCAGCAAGAGTGCGGACGATCGAAACGTTCATCGCGTGCCACAGATCTAGAGACCCCTTTTTTGACGACAGCTGGCAGTGCCGCACAGCCAGCTGTCGTCAAAAAAGGGGTCTCTAGATCTGTGGCACGCGATGAACGTTTCGATCGTCCGCCCTCTTGCTGGTAGTTAAGTCGAGCGATGGCAACGGCTGCCCTTTTTTCAGCATTGGGAAAGGGTTGCGCCTCAAAGGGTTAACCCCAAAAATGCTAAAATGTGCAGCGAACACTTCGTAGAAAGCCATTATATTGATGACTTACAAAACAGACTTTTAGGTCTGCCTATAAGAAAAATATTAAAAGATTCCAACAGTTCATTTACCTTCTTTTAAATTGGAAGAAAAAACAACTCCTAGATCAGAAAGGCAAAAAAAAAAGAGGAAAGTTTCGGAAGATGCTTTCAGTAGACTAAGTATAATTTAAGTCCTAAGAAAATACGATCAGAAGATACAATAAATAATGATGATGAAGTAAACTTGAATGAAAGTTCAACGAAAGACAGTTGTAAAAACTGTGATGCACTGGAAGAAGAAATCAGCAGTTTAAAAATTGAGTTAGAGTGTGCAAGAAGGAAATTAACAATATTAAAAAATAAAAATCGTCGTTCATTTAAAATCATAGCACAGAAATTAAAAAGAACCCTACTGTATAAAAAAAAATAAAACATCTGAAATTGGAAAATTAAAAAGGAAAGTATGCATCCTGGATAAAGAGAACAGAAAATTAAAGAATCTAAACGAAATATCTTTTTACTTTATTAAAATATTATAGAAAGTACTTATATAATTGTTTTGCACCTTAAAAAATTAGTTAATAAAGTAAAACAATAAAATTAACTATTTTACATTAAATCTTTTTAAAAATATCAGCTTTAAGCATTATTAGAATCGACTTTACAGACGGAAAAAAAATATAAAAAAAAATTAGTTTTTGTGTTTTTATCGGCGATCTTCAATTGGTCTTTCATTTCAAAGAAAAATTATCATCTTCAACACTTTTAATAAGACGGTGAAAAGTTTCTAGTCCTATTACAGCATCCGGAAAACTAAGAATTTCTGCAATCTCTTATTCAGTCTAGCTCATTTCTTAATTTTCTGTAACCTCATGAATTTCATGCACTGTTAGCATTTCACTGGCCAATGCCATACTTTTTCAGTCCTAAAAATTTATTTTTCAAACAGTAATAAGAAAGGGAAAAAAATTAAAAACAAAAAACGAAAGTCACATGTAAACACGTTCTGAATGTAAACTTAGAAGTGAAAAAAGACTTTTTAAGCAGGAAAGTGTTTGGAACGAAACGTTTTAAACGGGTTGTTTTCACATTGTAAGAATAGGGAAAAATAGGGAACCGCAAATAATAACTTTTTAGGCGGGAATTTTTTAAATGGGTTTTACTGTATATTTTTTAACATTTAAACACACACACACATATATATAAAGAAAGTTGGTGCATAATGTTTTATTTTGAATGATTCTTTTCTTTCTTTTTTTAGAAAACAATCCTATATTCATTACTTTATCTCAAAACAGAAAATCTGGTTTCTACTTGAATATATTTTTGAGAGCCTATGTATATTATATATTACTAATAGAAAGGGATTCACAAAAGCAATTGTTTTAATTTTTCCTAAAAATATATCACACTAAATCTTAAATGTCATAGATAACATTTTAAGTGAGAAAAATCTAATAAAAGTCATTGAGAAAACATTATCTCCACGACTTCTCCCTCGCACGTGGGAACCATACTACGTCATCAGTTATCCCCCAGCCCCGTCATCAGTTTGACCCAGCCCTTGTGATTCTATAGCCCTGATGAGAGGGTGGCTTTCGCAATGCGCGTCTCTCTTCCGCCAAATCGTTGGCTCCCTCCTGTTTTCGCCAAGTGCGTGAAGTCTTGAGGGTTTGGGAAAACGCTGCCGGGTATGAAATTATCAATGGTTTTGAATACGATTGGCAGCTCATTTGACGGAAAAATAGTTTGGCAGGATAATACGTTAGTACCGTGTTTTTTTAAAAACTCATTTCACCCTTGAAATAATTTTTCACTTTTTATATGCAGAATTTAATGTGGAACTGTGTTTGATTTAATGAATTAACATTATTTATGCTAGAAACATTGCTGCCAACATGTAAGGTTTAATGTAAGAAATTGATTACATTGTAAAATTATTATAAATCTAATTGGCATTATTGTAAGATTTTTAGAAAGAAGTGTTTTTATTCAACAAAATTTTTAAAAACATAATTTTTTAAACTTTGGTACCTCAGTCACTAATGTTCAGCTAAATTATGCTTGTAAATTTATTAAATTGAAAACCGTATGAGATAAAGATATGATTGATTTTTTGCTTATACAGCAGAAACTCCATTTTCTCTCTAACTTGTCATAGATACCACCATTTATTAATAGCTTAAATGTTGTAAAATGTGTAAATTTAACTAATGTTTTTTTATAAATGTATGCTTTTGATACACAGAGATCTAAGTAATAATAAGAATGAAACTGTGTTTGTGGGTTTAGACCATATACAAATCCACAAAAACGGACCAATCAGCCTGAAATTTTGCACAGATGTGTAAAATAATATAGAGTAAATGATAGTCCACTTTAAAACTTTGAAAGTCCACCCGTTCCCAGAGTTTGAGATTTTTTTATGATTTCCACATAGAAAGCTTTCCGTAATTGTAACCCCCATTCCCATAGTGAAAAACGTGTGAAATGAGCATCGTGGTTGTCATGTGTTGCAATTTAGTCGAATAAAATGTTTTCAATTCTTAAATAAGTAAAAATAAAAGAATAATAATGATTTTTTTTGTTAGTTTATTTTTTTTAATTATAATATCATGTGCATGGGAAATCAGAGCAGGAATGACATGTTTTGTATGCAAAATAATAAGGATTGAAGATTTCCGAGGCTATTATGTAAAATTTGTTAGTTTGGCAAAAGATAAAATGACTGATATGCCGATTTTGAGAAAGTAAGTTCTAGTGGTTTGCACAGTTTTAGGCTTGGCGCAATGTACTGAGAGCTTAAGGAAATAGCATTTTTGAAAATAAGTGTATAGGTTTTCATAGCTAGATAATATAGACGCACGCCGTGCGCGGATACATTCGCGAAGAATTTTGAGCTCTTGCGGATAGTTTTTCCGTTTTTTTAAATAATGGAGCAACAATTACCTAGAGAAAATATTTTCTAAGCAACTTTAGCGCAAACGCGATATATGTAGGTGTGTACGTACGTATAGATATGCTCATTGCTTATACATATTTTACGGACTACGTGTTCTCCGTAGAAAATCTGAGAAGCTTCAGATAATCGCCCGCGCTCAGTGTGCAGCATTGTGTTTCGGTCACATGTGGTGTGCGTTCCTATTACGCGTTCGACCTATTTGTGATGCATTACGAAAAGATGCTCTCTCCAGTTGTCTCCATGGTCTGCTCTCACCGTTCCTGCGGCGCATGCGTCTTGTTTTCGAAGCTTGTCGGCAGTAACGATAAGGAATACATGTGGTGTTGAGATTACAATAATACAATTGAATTAGTTTGATCTTGTTGCGACGGGCGAATTTCATAGTTTACATTTACAACGAAAACTATTGCAAATTTTACCGTTTTTTAATTACGCAATTTAATTTTGCAGATACTTTGGGATTGTGTGCGCAGATACTTTTTTTTTTTTATCTGACTGGTTTTAGTAGAATACAGCGTTAAATTTTAGTTATCTGATCAGAAATAATGCAGTTATTAAGGGATTTCAAGCGATCTATCTTCAGAATTCTCACCAAATTCAGTAAATTGATTGAAGTTGGGGGAATTCCGCCAAATTTCAGAGAATTGAAATCTTTGCATTTAGTACATCAGAGTTAATGATAAAACTCGTTATAGTTTATAATTTTTAAAATGCTGCTACTTTTCAAATGAATGCCTGCTTTACTTTATGGTGATCGAACCATATAAGTGACAGATATATCTCATTTTGATTGCTGTTAAGTCGATGCTTCGAATGATTCCCTGAAAAAAATCTTGCAAAATGGTGTATGTTGGCACTTTGGCGAGCCTTAGATTTGAAATTGGATATTATTTGAGATTGATATATATAACACTGGTTGCATGTCCCCACTTGCTAGCGGGGTGTATCATATATATTTTTCTCTCACATTTGAACACTCATAAATAATAACAATCTGTCTTATGACAAATTTAGGTATGTTGATCATTTATGACTTTCTTTTACAGATGTTGATATAAATTTGTATTTCCATTAATCAGCTTATAAAAATCATAACTGATTTTCATACTATGAAAAAAGATTTCTAAATAACTTGCTTTGATTTTTATTTAATAAAACTGATATTTATAATTAACTGTATTGTAAGGATAAACATTTAATCTTTAGTTGATTTTTATTGCGTTCTGTAAGATTTTCAATAATGGAATGTTGGTAGGTATGTAGGAGGAAGAAACAAATAATTTTGATTGTTGTAATGCTTTAGACACTTAATAATTATTTTTGTCTTGTGATTACCTGGAAATTCTTGAAAAATCATCCTAAGGAATTCTTTTCTTTTAAGAAACAAATATAATCCCAGAAATTGTTATTAATACCAAAATAACAGCCCCAAGTGTAAAAAACTGATCGTTTATGCAGGGATCACTCTAGAGCGTTTCAGGGGGGCGGCCCGCCCTGGTGCCCTTTTCCCGATAAAATGCCGCCCTCCTTGCCCTTTTCCTTGATAAAATTCCGCTTTTTTTCCCCCCCAATCAAAATGCCGCTCTCCTTTTCTCCACCCCTCCTTGTTTCCCCTTTTCTTTGATTCTTGTTACCATTGCTGGCGCTCGTCTAGACCGCGGCCACGTTTTGGGCTAGACCCCAAAAAAGCCTCTCTCCAACAACAACAACAAAGAAGTTGATTTGTTTATTCTCTTATCAATGATGTGTGGGGGAAGAGGGGGGGGGGGCATCTGCTCAGTCGCCGCTCTTCTCCATCCCGACCTGACAGGGTTAAAACCGTTTGCTGTAGCTTCAGGTCATAAAATATCTCATTAGAGAAACAATCTGTCATCCAGAAGAGTAGTCATAACAATAAATTATTTCCTACTGTAAATGGTGCTTTACCGTGATTTATAAATGCTGTAAGTAATTAATAAACGCCACCCCCCCCATCACGCACTCCTCCCCGTCGGTGTACTAAAAAGAAAGGAAAAAATTGATTCATTGGCAGGGTGTGCAGCAGTCAGGAAATACTACTTGAAAATATCGAATTTCGGGTAGCCATCGGGGCCAAATTGATGACCAATAATCTGAAGTAGAAAGGCCATGCAATGATTACACTAAAAGCAATCATTAAGAACAACTTGCAAGAGTGCATAACATCCATTATAAAACAACGGAAGCTGCAGTGATTTATGTGGCTAAGTCAAAGCTTATTGTTTACTAATTCACAACTGCATACTTATCAAACATAACATCCTTACGGGAAATCATTTTGAACTCCCATCTTCCCCCCCCCCCCAACTGAAAGCGTAATGTGCCAGATGTCCCTTTTACATTGCTGAAAAACAAACAATCCAGGGGCATCTTTCAGATCACGCAAATAAAAGCAAACAGAAAATATAATTATTTATAAAAGGGCATTTTATCTGGGTGTATTTAAAAAAAAAAGGCTGATTGGAGTTTTGTGAAGGAACAGTTATACCTCCTGTTTTGTAAAGGGTCGTTTAAACGTGGATTTTGACTTCATTGTATTGTCTCCTGTATAAGGAAAACTGTATGGTAAGGAAGGAGAAAAAGTTTTGGCAAATAAGAATGGAAAAACAGACTGACATACCAAACCATAGGGGGGAGAAAAAGGGCTGCCAGACATTAAAGGGTTGCCGGGTGCCACGCCCTGTTTAATCGGTCGAGAATTCACACTGTGGAATGTGAAATGGGATAAATATAGGTCAATCATTGCTCAAGAATGGGAAAAAAAAGGGGGGGTAGAAATAGTGTAATACTGCATTTCTTCATTCTTGGGAGTGAACAATAAAGCATGGGAGTGATTTTATTGGGATTTAATGTCTTTTTAAAGAGCGGTCATAGGGGTACACTACAGAGAAATGCTATCGGCATAGGCAGGGCTGTAGCGAGCAAAAAATGATAGAAGAATTAATGTATGGGCACATCTTACAGACTGGGAATTTTCTGCTTGGAGACCATATAAAAATGTACATTTGTATTTATTTAGATTTAATCTTCCAAAAATTATAATCATTACTGTAAAGTTCTGTATCCCCCCCTTTTTTTTTGACATAAATTTATGATTTACTGTAAAATATTTAAGGAATAAAACCCCCAGGCCAGTGTTTTTGGGATATTCTGTGTACACTGACAAGTAATTTTTCTTTAATGGTACAAATTGAAATTAATTTTTAAAAATATAATGTTAGCTAATTTCTCCTATCTATAATTATCTGCAACTTATTTTTGATTTCCCTTCAATTGTTGAAATTTAACTAAATTTAAAAATTGCATTTTTCACATCTTTAGTATTAGAGTATTTCCAGTCAAAACTGACAGACATTGTAATATCTAAAAATTACTAAAGTTTGAATTTGGGGTGTAAATAAGTGTTTAGTACCTGCAATTTAAAATCAAAACTACCATGGCCTACGTTTATTATAAAATCTATTTTTTAATCACTTAAAAGATTTAAAGCTTTATATTTTTCATTTTAATCAATTTAAAAAAAAAAATATTGTTCCAGGTTATGACTATCCCGGATTTTCGGTGAACAGGAATTATTCAGTTTTGGCCAACTTTTTTTAAGGGAACTAACTATACCCATTTTATTTTTAATTTTTTAAAAAATATTCAATTCTATTTCGTGATAAATTTCTTGCTCAAAAATGAAATAGAAAAAATTCACAAAATTAGGTAAAATTTCACAAAAATAGGACCCTGGGAAAGAAACCTGGACTGACCCCTGCTAGAGGTCAAGTCGCCCGGGACAAACCTTTGTTTTGGCGCTCCCTTCTTTCCATTTCAATTTTGGCGTAACAGCACTATACCTGGGCAAGTGTCCTGTTTCCCCTCCACTAGTTGCAGACTAACATATATACAGAGAGAAAAGTTGCAGTGATGCTAAATACGATAAAATTTGAATCTAAAATGGAATGTTTTCTGTCATTTCGGGTTTGAAAATTGGCATAATTATTAAAAATTTGTTGGCAAAACCAGATTCCCGTTATTTTACGATTACAAAATTTATTTATTTTTTATGCTTTTTTTGTTGAAATAAAGCATAATGGCCTACACAATTTTTGTAAAAGTGTAGATTTCATTGAATGAAAAAATTTGGTTTCAAAATTTGTTTAATCATTTGCTTAAAAAATTGCTATTAAGAAAACACATTTTCGGACATAAAAGTATGTTTATAAAAGCTACCCTTATGTGTTTGTAGACAATAATTAGAAAAGTTGCCCTTTTTGTGTGATATATGCCCTTTTCCCAAACACTGCCCTTTTTCTGTAATGTGCACCCTGCCCTTTTTCATTTCTAGAGTGATCCCTGGTTTATGATATCACTGCTTGATTTGCTCTTGTGCAATACCTTTAAATTTTTTGTGGCCTACTGTCTGCAAGTGATTTTTATACCTGTGTTTTAACATGCATAGGGGGACGTGTCCTGCGATTTGATGGCTCAATCAGATAAAGCTTCTTTCTAGTAATGCAACGTCAACTGTAATTGACACAGGACATCTCTACACTGGTGAATTTGGTAGGCCGATGAGCAGATATTTGGCCATATTCAGCTAAATAATTTCAGAACGAAGAGAAAAAAGGTATTTTTAACAGATTTTTAAATGTATTTACAAATAATATTGCTTAGTTATACTTTAATATGTTAATTTCATATTATAAAATATCCTAAGTCATTGAATTTTATGATGAGTGAAAAATAATCTAATATATTTAATAATATTACAGAAATGCAGACTTTTCTACTGGGTAACACTACTTGACATGGTTTTCTACTTTTCTTTATCGGGTGGGGTGGGGATAGGAGGATTTTTTTCTGATCCTCAATTAGAAACATAATTTCGAAAAACTGCTAAATATGTTTTGTAAAACTCAAAGCATGATGCGATTAAGCATAGTTACCAGATTAATTACATTTATCATAGCATTTTTATTAAATTATTAATATTGCAAAATATAAGTATGCTGCTATTAGTGTTTAACTTTGTAAAAGGTATTTTTTCATGACCAAGATTTTTTAGTTTTACATATAATATACTGTTGTGTGTTTTACCTATGAATAATATAAAATGAATTTTAATTAATCTTTATTTAGTATTTAATTACAAATTTGAAAAGTTATATTTTATTTACAGTTAAAATGACAATTAAGGAGAGTATTGATTATGTGTGCATTTTATGCTGAAAGCTTTATATTAGCTTATACATAGTATGATCCAAAAATTCCGGGACTGTGGTTATTCCTGATGATGTGGCGAAAGCAAGTACCTAAAGTTAAATTGCTTGGAAAGGATTCTCCCAACCTACCCCTACCTGACTGAGTTGATTTATCCCATGTCATGCGGACGAACAGCACTCACAGCTGTTACCTTCCAAAGTCAGTTGTCTTAGCTTGGTGACATAAGAAAATTGGCTCTTCTTGAGCAGTGCTGTATCATTAAATTCTGTCAACAGTTAGGTAAGACACCAATAGAGACTTTGGAAATTAAATTTTAAAGAGGGCCGAGAATCGTTGGACAATGTTGGCCGACTTTCGACTTCATGGAATACAGAAAATGTTCCATTGGTGTCTTGAATGTGTTTGAAAAGATCGTCGTCAAACACTTGTAGAAATCGCAGAGTCTAGACACTTATATACAAGTTGCCAGTGCATTCCAATGGAAGATCTCAACATACACCATGTGTCCCAGCACATTGTCCCTCGATTGTTGATTACTGAACAAAAAGAATAACTAATGACAATATTGGGTGATTTAATTGACAAAGTCTATAAGTACCCAGGTTATTCCCATTCCCTTATTCACCCAACTAGCCCTATGTGATTTTTACCTGTTCCCATTAATTAAAAAAAAATAATACAGGGATGCCGTTTTGTTTCATCAGAAGAGATGAAAGCAGCTTTGCAAAAAACCTTATGGGAGGTTGGGGAAAATGGCTTCCAGAAATTATACGAACGTTGGCAGAAGTGTATCGTCGCCCAAGGTGGCTACTTTGAAGGTGGATGTAGTACTTCAGTGATGTGAACTATTCAGGGTAAAGAATTTTACACGTTGTCCCCAAACTTTTGGATCATACCTCATATTAAGCTTTTGGTAATTTCGTATGCAGAGATCATGCTAAAGTGCTATAGCGTATATTGTAAACATTTTTTTTTTTTTTCTTCTGAATCGCTGGGTTCCAGAACCGCCTTTTTTAAATCCTTAATCATACTTGTGAACCCCTCTTTATGCCTATGTTAGACTTGTAAATGCTTTCATTATTTTGTTACATTATCTAAAAAGGAAAAATGTCAGCGAAAGACTCCGTAAGTCCCTAGAACTTATACACAGAGAATGCTGTGGCTTTTTTAATTTATATGTACAGTCAACTCCGGATATAGAGAACTTTCAGCTATAGTGAACACATTTCCTTAGTCCTGACTCACATACATTAGAAATGCACATAGCATTTTTCAGTTTTAATGAACCACGACTTCTGTTATGGTGAACTTAAAAATTTTTGGACAGTAGGGGTAATGTTGTTCTATTCCCACGAAGAGTGTCTCTTTAGTGTTCAAGTAGAGAGAAAGATTATCAAGCTCCTGTTCCGAAATACAGTGGTCCTCACTTATTCCAGTTACATCGAAACGGATTGAAACTGGCTGGAATAACCGAAATCCGAAATAAACGGCGGGACCAAAGTAAAAGTAAGAGACACAAAGTATGAAATATTTAAGATAAAAAAATTTGTGAATTAAATCAAAATATATAAACTATATTATTCAATAGTTTGACATATGAACATATTTATTTAAGAATAAAGAAAAAGAATAACTATTACAACTTCTTGGGGGGGAAATCTGAGATTAAAGGCTGTTTTAAGGGTATATTTTATTTTTGCGCAAACTGAATTTAACTTAGTGGTGAAAAGAGGTAACCATTTACGTTGTTCTCCTCAAATGCTCTACATAAAATGTCTGTGGTGTTCAGCGAATCTACTCATGTGGTTCAGGTGCACACCATTGTCATCATCATCAGGTGCCTGATTCGTTCAGGGTGTCAGATTGATCATTATTTTTATTAAAATTCTATTAAGTGTATTAACAATTGTTTTCATTGAATTATTGTAACACCTCCACACAAATATGTCATCTTTGACTGGCTGACGCTAAAAGCTAATTGCGTCGAAATTTTACCTAATCTCCAGATTACTTAACTGGATAAAGCAGCACTCACTACCGAGGTAAACGGTGGACAGTGCTGTTTGGCCATTTTGTTCTGTTCATAACAATTTTGACCAGAATAAGCGGCTCACAGGATAAACCACTAACCTAAATAAGTGGTGACCACTGTACAGGTGAATTGCCGGTGTCTAGACTAAGTTGATTATATTAAACAAGGGGGGGAGGGGGTCATAACTTTTTCGATACTGCAATCCATCCTATCCTTTAAAAGCATTCATTAACAAAAGTGAACTAAAAGTTGAAATTTTGTCTTGACTTAAGACGTTTTCATTTTCCATCCTCAATGAATATATGTTAAAAGCGACAGCTCCTTTTTCCAACTGAATGGAATATACATTATTTCCATAAATGCGATTAATTGTGTTTATTTTACTTAACTAGTTCTAGACTTATAAATGCAATCCATTATGTTTGATTTACTTAATAAACATTCAGTACTTGTATAAAATTCTATTTTCTAGTTAAGTATTGTTTTATTGTTATTGGACATCAGAACTTTGGATATAGTGAACGAACTCGAGAACAAGTGAGATAACGGCTCTTCGCCTTAAATCTCCAAAATCTCGCCCTCCCTGCAGGGGTGACTTCAAATCAAATCAAATTAGTGAACAAAATTTGCTGCTCCCCAGAGGCTCACTATAACCAAAGACATAATCATACGGTCAGGAACCTATAGTGTCATAGAGTATAAAAATGAAATTTTTTTTATATTTAGGAGTTTGATGAGCAGGACAGTTCCAATGTCTGTGTGTTACCCATAAGTTTTCACACATGTTACAAATTTTATAAAATTAATAATTAAATATAAAATATTGTAGATAATTATATTTATTGTGTATATGTTCATTTTATAAAAGGATGTAAAGAGGGATAATATTGATACTTGATTTTTCAATACTGAGTTATGAAAATGGAGTTAAAGAAAAGCAGTTTACAGATGTCGCACACATAACGGTGGAATCGTCCAGCAAATTTATCAAATATATTTTTAAATGTATCTGATTTTACTTTTTCTTTTTTTCAGGAAATGTATCAATTTACTTGCAGAGAGAAGTCCTGTGTATCTGTATTGCCTTACTTATGAATGTTTAGAAAAGATAATTTGTAATGTATATACTACTTTTCTAAAATAAAATACTTTATGGCATATATAATTTGTTGAAAACTTTTACTAAGAAAAATTTTTTTCATCTGTTTTAACTTTTTGAGCATGTATCTGTGTGTGTATGAGTGAACACGATAGCTCCTAAAGGGTGCATTTGATTGAGAAAATGTTATTGATTTTGGTGTATATATGACTTAAAATTTTTTACAGGGCTACAAAAAAAATTTATGGCCTATGGATAAAAATTCTTCATTTCTATCTATAGGCCTAAGTGTGTTAGTGTCTGAAGTGTGCTGGTGTCTAAGTGTGCTAGTGTCTGAATGATGCATTCAATTGAGTGCTAATTGGTTATGTATGTTATAGGTTTCGATCACATGACCTGCATAAATTTTGATGTGCATAGAGCTGATAATTTGTTCATGGGCAGTGATCCATCCAGGATTTTTTCAGATGAGTAAAAATACTCCTTAACCTTTTTAGAAGTATTTTCTGTTCCAAACAAGTAATTAAAACAACGAACATGCTAAATTTTCAAATACATAATTAAATAGCATTTGACACATAAATAATAACTGATTTTATATCTAGGTACATAAATGTCAGTTCAACAAAAACTAGTACAAAAATTGGTTTTTTAAATTTAAAATCAGCAAATCATAATTATTTATCAAAATATACCTAATTTTATATGGAAAAACAATGCGTAAAAACACACATTCCGAAATTTCTAAGGTGTGAAATATTCACATCTAGAGGTGTTGTTGCGATCACTGTTCACGGGGTTGCAAAAAAAAATTCTCATACATAACGGCCTACAGATGCAAATCATTTATAGTGCGCTAGTGCCTAAATGGTGCATTTTAATAAAAGTTCATAGGTCACAGTCACACAACCTGTATAGATTTTGATGTGGGTAGAGCACAGATGTTTTGTACAGTGCTGCGAAATATTCTTATACATTATGGCACAAATTCTTGAAAGTGTAGTAGCATCTAAAGAGTGCTCAATTAGGTACGCATATTATTGGTCACTGTCTTGCACACTGTATAGATTTTATTATGCGGAGAGCTTGCAGTTTTATTTTTTATTTTTATAGGGCTACAAAAATTTATTCTTATACATTGCGGCCTATACACTCAAATTATTTGAAGTACATTAGTGTCTGAATACTACATTTGATTGAGCTGATTAAATTTATTTAAATGCTTGGTAAGGATCAAGAGTTCGCAAAGTCAGTGGAGTTATTCCAGTTTTTTTCTTAAGTATAAAATGAACTGCTGAAAGTAAGCTAATAATATTTTTTCACCCTCTCTGAAAACTGTCTCAAACAAATAATAGGTTCTATAAAGAACCTTTTATTTTGTTTGAGATTCATAGAGAGGGAAAAGAAATCCAATGTACAATTTTAGTAGGACAAATTTCAGGGAACCAAGATCAGATTTGTAATTTATTAAGATTTTTTTTTTATGACTTTATGATAGTAAAAATTACTTTTTCATATTTTAAGATTTTCTTTTGCAAAAAAAGCAGTCATAAGTTAAACACTTATTTTAAAACTCATTAAAATTAATAAAATTCAATTTATTAATAGGAATATTGCATATTAATTCGCAAACCTTTGTGAAATAAAAAGAGGGGTTACTGAATATTTTCCCCGAAATATACTGAAATGTTACACATCTATTCACCTTTTATCTGGAAACCTTTGAAAAAAAAAAAATTGGAAAATATTTAAATATTTTTCCAAAATATGCAGAAACATTTATAAATACTGCACCCGCCTAGTGCAGAAACGTTCCTGCAATTTTAAAATACAAGAGCTGCCCCATATTTTAAGGTAACACTTCCAATTCTTTTTTTTTTTTTTTTTTTTTTTTTTTTACAGTGTAGCTAATAATTTTAGTTAACTAATTTTGTAACTTTTAAGTCTAAATGGTTTGGATTTTTCCGAGAATGCCAGGCGTCACTACCTATGCTAGTAGTAAAGTGTATGTGTGGTTCCAGATAATTTTGAAAACTCTGTTGCTACACATTTGGGAAAAAAAAAAAAAATTAAAATAGCTACAATAGCATTCAAAATCGGATTATTTTTTAATGCACCATTTAATGCTCTATTTGTTTTATATTTATGCATTTTCATTTATTTTCAAGAGTTTTTCTAGAAGTGACTTTCATTTAATGGTTCAATTTAACAACTTATGGCAACAATGCATTCTTGTAACTGTAGTGTTTAAAATAGAATCTGAAATGAGTTATTTTTAATTTAAGAGAACAAGATTAAAAGTATTGAGTGTAGTTTTCATTAATACAGCAAAACTTGGATTACTCGAGCATGATCAATTCAAAATTTCAACTTTGAATTATTCAAGTTTGACTATATAAATAAGAATTATTATTATTATTATTATTTTTTTTTTTTTTAAAGAAGATCGCTTTTGTGTCGCTTTCTAAAATGTGTAGTTCAAAAATGAACCCTAGCAGAGCAGAGAAAATGCTCTCTGATGTTGGATAATTCCTCATTTGTTTTTCACTATTATGATACCTATGCTTAAATTTTTATCCCGCAATTTAGTGCCAACTATTTATAAAACAATTATTTAGTTGCCAGATTCTAACCAAAGAAAAAAAAACAGTGAATAAATAAAATAAGCGTGAACTAAAGGAAAATAAAAAGTGAAATTTTCAGCATTTCTTTTCTCCCCCCATATTTTTCTTTTGATCTGCTGCTGAGTTCAACAATGTTTCATTATACTGGAAATCGAATACTTTGTGTATTTCTAAAATGATAGGAAATGTGTAAAATTCCCTCATTTTCTTTCTCCTTTTTATCTAAGGGGATAGACTGCAGGTTGTCAAGCTCTGCTATAGATAATTTTTTGCTTTAGAGCTCTAATGGCATGTTTATAAATGATATGTAAAAATTTTCATTACAAATACACTCATCCTCATATCTTTTCATGGGAAAAGAATGCTTATTTCTCTTGTTGAAGTAAGTGGGGCACATGATGCGGGTGCTGTGCTAAAGGGGGTGCCAAGATCAATTATCGCTCCTTGGGAGGGGAACCCTAATTAAGGTTTGCCCCAGGTGTTGTATACAGTAGTTGTGGCTCCGGTAAGTACTCGTGTTCTTGAAACAGCTCTCAATTATTACTCACACAGAATGTTTAATTCAGACCTTTAATATTTTAATTTACGGTTGAACTGAAGAGTTATTTGTGTCTATTAAGATTATTTTAAAGTATGAGTATACTTATATCTCTAGGTACAGATTTTGAACACAAAAAGTTCAGATTCAGTGATTATAAAAAGAAAAATCAATTTTTATTCTTGTCAGAAATATTTCTAATTTTGTTTATCAGTAGTTTAATATACACAAAAAGTTAAGTAAATGAACTAAGCACTTTTACATGTCATCATAAGGCCACCAACAGTTATGCTGGTAACGTTACTTATTTATAAAATATGGCTACTTTTACAGAAAGATTTTACATTCTGGGAACATTTTTCTGCCAGTTTTTCTCTTAATTTACAGAAATAGTATTTTTAGTTATTTCCTATATTACTATTATATTTCTCCAAATGTTTAAATGTTTTTATACATACATTTAAAAATTTTAATACATTTACAAAAATATAATAGTAATAATAAAATAAATAATACCAGACTACTTACTGGTATTATATTTATTTTATGTATTAATATTATATTTTTGTAAATTTATTAATTTTTTTTAAGTATCTGTATAAAAAAATTTAAACATTTGGAGAAATATGATAGTAATATATGAAATAAATAAAAATACTATTTCTGTAAATTAACAGAAAAACTGCAGCAAAATGTTGCCAGAATGTAACATCTTTCTGTGTACAGAAAGTTTCTGTATACAGGAATTTTCTGTATACAGAAGAATTACTGGCAGCAAAAAGTTGCCAGAAAATTTCTGTATACAGAAATTTTCTGTCGACAGTAATAAATGTTATTCAACAGAATGATTCTGTGACCCTTACAGATAGTTTCTGTATACAGAAATCAACTGTAAAACGCTGCTTGGAAACGACTTTTATATGTATACGGAAAATTTCTGTAGGGAACAGAATTTTTCTGTCTGTCATACAGCTCCTGGCAACAGAAAATTTCTGCCTACAGAATATTTCTGGCAACTTTTTGCTGCCAGACTTTTTCTGTTGATTTACAGGAATATTTTTTGCAGTGTACCTATCTTGATAAAATTTGGTACTTAGTTACAGTTCGTGGTTCATGTCACTAATGAAAACCCACTAAAAGAATTTGAAAAACAAAATTTCTTTTCGGGCTAGTGTTCAAACTTGTACAAACGTTCAAATGTTAAATTAGATTTTCTGAGTATCGCGCTAATATAAAAGGCGAGAAGACCTATTTTGGTAAAAATTGGTATGTAGGTTTCTTTAGCGAAATCCCACTAAAAGAATCTGCAAGAAAAAAATTATATTTATTTTTGTACAAGAGTTCAATCATAAAAAAGAAAAGAAAAAAAGAAGCTGTAACCCCCTAAAAAAACTTTTAGCAATAGAAACAACCATCTTCCAAACAAATATTTTTAAAACTTTAAAAGTTTATATTAAAAGGAATAAAGCTCAGTGGCCAGAAAATTATGTGATTTCATTCGTAGAATCTGATACTCTCTGTTTGATTTAACGAACATAGGTAACATAATTCTTAATGTAGTATTGCTATACAATTTATTACCAATATCAGACTTGCCAACTTTTACGCTTTACGCATAAAATTTACGCATTTCGGCTGCTGTTTACGCTTTTACGCATACAGCGCTTTTTTTTATGCATTTCCGGATATTTTCTTCCTAACTTGTGTTTATTTCTTTAAAACTGAAATTGATATTAAAAAGAAATGTATTAGGTTTTAAATTGAAATGATGTTCTATGCTTGGGCCTTTTTGCCTTTTCAATATGGATCTAAGTGCACATCATCGGCACCATGATCCACATCCCACATCCATGTTGACACAATGCGCATCAAAATATTCTTCTTAGTTGCCACTGAGGCAAAGAAAAAAATCTTTTTGCAGATGGGACGCCGAGTATTTCTTAATTGGCTTACCCAGTCATGACGTCATAGAGTAGAGCGAATGGGAGAATCGCTTACTAGGGAGTATGTCTTTCTCCTGTGACTTGTGTGTCTCATGTGGTGTTCTTCATTATCAGCCATCAGCGCGCGCTCGCATACAGTAGTATGAGCATACTTCGATTGATTTTCTGAGGATTATTTTCGATAAATGACCTGTAATGGCCACTAAAACAGCATAACTTATAAACAAAGTTATAGCAAAAAATGGGCATGTATAGTATGTCAAAGAAGCGAAATTTGCTTATTGTAACGTGTGCCGGAGTGATTTCAGAATTTCTCACGGAGGAAACTGACATTTCTCGCCACGTGAGTTCGTCAAAACACAGTAAAAATGTGAAACGTGCTAACACAAAGCGTATCTAATTCTGAAGCGTAGTCACTCCAATGGGCGTTTTTGCACCTCGATAGCTAACGCCACCTAGGCATCCGGCACATGAACTAATGTCCTAGGAGCCTTCTCGCGCATGCGCTCTGATCGAAGAACCATGCTTGCACAGTTGCACATCAAATCACATGGTTTAATTGTTATTGTGGTGCGCGGTTTATATAATTATTTCCCGGGATTTTTTCTATGATTTCTATTCCAATGAGGTTTTGATTGTGTTATATTTCATTGTTATAATTTAGTTATAGTAACCTCTATTCTCTAATCAAGTAGAAAGTCAGTTTGCTTCTGAAAATGCCGTATTGTGTATTTCCAACGTGTTCCAATAACGCCAAAAGTGGTGGGAAGCGATTTTACCGATTTCCAAAAAACGAAGAAAGGTAAGTTAACTTTATTGATTTTAATCTTACACATTATTATTGATTAATTATTTATAATCGTTATTTAACATGCATTTGTCATTTTTATTTCGGAATTGGTAGTATTGAAGAGTACTCTGCACATTGCACATGCTAGACACACATTTGACACATGCTAGAAATTAAACTGCTTTATCTACTGTTGATTTGTTACTTAATTTTGAAATTAAAAAAATCTCTTAAGTTTTGCATGTTGATAATTTTGCTGGATTTAACATACATAAACGCCATATCATTTTCACTAATTGTATCCTTAATGTTGTATTTTATCTGTTGCACCTTACTCTTTTTCACATTGAAAAATCATTTAAAATCTAATCATGAATTATTATTTTTTATCGAAAGGTGATATGTAAAGGTGCTATTCTGTCACTATACTTTCATATTTTATTGGATAATTAAGTGATTCCACGGTATTATGAAATTTGTCCAGAATAAATTTGGTTAACCAGAGGTACACTTAAAATTTAGCTAGGTGAACGATTTGTTTTTATATGTATGTAAAGCAAACTGTTTATGCATATAAAATCTGTTTAAAAAACTGAAAGAAACCATTCACTTAACTCTATCTTTTGTTCAGTTACGATCAGTTATTGTCTGGCATAAATGCTCACAATACTGTGGAATTATCCTATTGTTTTTCCTGTGCGTGCGGTCATGTTTCAAGTATTTAGTAATTTGGTAAAAAAAAAAAAAAAAAAAAGTCAACCTATAAATACATATTTAGAATTCTTTCAGCAACATCCATCAATTATTCTTTAACATTGTTTTTAACTCTATATATGTCTGTGCATAATACTATTGTTTTCATTTTATGTAATTAACATTACTGTAAAGTATTCTTTAAAAAAATTCACTTTGACATTCGTAAATATAATTTATGATTAGTTGCATTTACTAAGCTTACAGAATCATGCAAATTCAAACAAAATGGTTACTATTTTAACAAATACCAAAGAAATATTTTACAGATTAACACTATTAACAACTAGATATTAGCAAATTGTCTATAAATCTTTACACAAAGTATGCGAAAAATGCGACCGTATCTTAAACCTTGAAAAGGGGCTAAAATTGCAAGTCGCAAAACCATTAGCAGAAAAAGCTTAGTAAAATTAAGTTATTTTAGCAAAGCAAAAATTAAGTTATTTTAAAATTCTGATGAAATTATATTCATTAAAATCTGTATTTAAAGTAATTTAATTTTCATTAAAAAAATTTAAAAATCTTGTTTTGATTTAATTTCCCCCCCCCCTTCCTGATACAGGGTTCGTACTGGTCATTAAAGTCATAAACAACTCATTAATTTTGGTTAGTCATAAAAAAGGGCCCTTTAAACTCATTAATTTTGACTTGCGGTCATAAAATTTGAAAATTTTCATATAAAAGTGTGCCGTGTGACGGCAAATGTGGCAGAACAAATTTCTACTGCGCAGTCGCCAAACATATGGCTTAGATATTTTTTCTGCCTGCTGTTCTTCCCGGAGAGGGGGAGAAAGAAAATCCTCCTAATGCAAATCAATCCTTCTTCCCCATCTGCTACCGTTGTTTGCTCTGCATCTATTATTGTTGGGATTTTCCTTTCTCCAGTGGTTGTTCCTTTAGGAATGTAGGCCATATCTCGCCAAATATCTCTGAGAAGGGTTGCATCAAAATTATTAAAAAGCTGATAAGATAATATGCCACACGGTGTTATTTGAATTGCTGGTGCTGGTGTACAACCACCTGTTTAGGAACTCTTAATAAGCGATTGTGAGAAATGCCAGGAAAGTGTGTTTTCAATTCAGCATGGCTGCTGAAAGAACAATATAAAAAATGGCCCGGCTCAGGTACGGCAGCCGCCCTGCGGCACGAAACAAGCATGCCAAGCACTGCCAATGCTATGCGCATGAAGATGCGCATAAGCACCTGCTGCTTGGCAATGTTTGTGGTGCTATCTCGATTGGATTAAGGTTTACTGTACTTAGAAAGGGAGAAAGAAAAGATTTTCCCGATGTGCGTGAATGCAGTAAAGACTGGGGATTATTCTTCTGGGTGAAATTTGTTCGAGGTCGAGGTTTTGGTTTTCGTTTGTGTGGATGGAGTGAAGACTGGGGATGATTCTTCTGGGTTGTTCTTTGTGTAAAGAAATGATTTCGTGGTTTTCGTTTAAGAACAGATCATTTAAGGCGCATTTTCCTTTTACGAATTTGAAGTTTAAAGAGGATTTTTTTTAAATATTTGAATAAAGGAATTTAAATATAATATTAAAGATGAGTAGATGTAAATATGAATTATTATTTTAAGGGGTGTGACCTTTGTACGAAGTCAGTCCATAGGAAATTGATTCAAGAAGGTTTTCCATTTAACTTTCTTGAATCGATGACGGGCACAATTAAGGAAATTACAATTTGACGGGCTCAACTTAATTGTGCCCGTCAAATTGTAATCAATAATAAATAGTAAGACAACTAAGAAAAATTATTTTTAATTCGACGTCTACAAGAATTTGATCATAATTAACATGCAATGTGTATTACATTTATATTAATCATATGTTAAATATATGCAGCGTTCAAGATATAGTACAATAAAGGTACAATTTGTTTCAATTTACTAATTTATTTATTTTTTTAATTCAATTAGTGTTTACAGGAACACTCAAAATAGTTCTAACATATTACGCCCACTCTCTATGGACAAGTCGGCAATTACTGAACCGATTCTAAAGATTTTTCACATGTAGAAAGGTATATTATTTCTGAGTAATATAGACTAAAACTCATGAATATCGCACAAATCGTTTTTGTTTTTGGAGGGGGGAGAGACATTCAAAATAGTTTGCAAATATTGTAGTAATGGTCTCCAAACGCAAAAAATAAACAAATAATTTAATTACTATACATATACCATAATTCGTTCAGATGTTTTTTGGGTGATCCATTCGTAATAAAAACAGTAAAAAGTCTCTAAAACGAAATTCATTGCAACGAAAATTCCCTCTACAACAATAAAATGTTGCGGTTCTTCGGAATTTCCATACAATATAATCTCTCCAATGCGTAACACAGTTTCCGAAATATTTCATTTTTAAAAATTAAATTTTATATGGTGAGTGTAATTTTCATATGTGTACAGTATTATGGTGTTTTAACGATTTCATTCACAACTTCGTTTTTATATTATTTATACTTTTCGTAACATAATTTCATAATGATATTTTAATTTACATTTGAAGTATGCTGACTAAACAAATTATGTAACATGTAGTACATATGTAACTAAAAAAATGCGATTTCCTAGGGTCATTAAAAACTCATTAATTTCCATTTTTTGAAACCAGTATGAACCCTGCTGATAGCAACTTTTTACTGTGAAGCAACAAAAATTAGTTGATTATTCTTTAAAGGACAGATCCCCGGCTATCAGTTATGTGTCTCCAAAAACCTTTCTTTTTTTTCCCTGCAAATAGTGAGTGACAAACTGCATTTTATGTTTAAATTAAAGCTAAAAACAGCTGATGCAGACATGTGGATTTTGGCATTTTGAAGCTGCAAAATTGGTTTATCCAAACTCTGCTTGCAGAAGCTTTTTCTGCTAATGGTTTTGTGACTTGCAATTTTAGCCCCTTTTCAAAGTTTAAGATACAGTCACATTTTTTGCATAATGTGAAAAGACTTGTCAAAATGCTAAAATGAAACTAATGGGCTTTTGCTTTTTTGCGAAAGTATTCAGAAAAAATTTTGAACTGAAAAATAAAAAAGAAACAGGGATAAAAGTAAAAACTTCCTTTATGGAATGCTTATAGAACGGTTTGGCGACAATCTTTGATTACCACATTGAATTAAAATATAAAACCTGTACATTTATAATGCAAAAACAATAGAAGAGGAAAAGGAGATCAGACACCATCTTCCGAAGAGAAAAATCAAATTATCCTTTTAGCATTTGCTAAAGCTTTTTTCTTATTTTAGCTTTTCTGCTAAAAAATTTTTGAGCTCAACTTAAACCCTGCCTTTTTTGTGTATAAATTGGCTTGCCTCTAGTTTTAAAATCAGTATTAAAGTTATTTTTAGGGATACATAATTTATTATTGTATTGTAACATGAGTACAGTAATATATACTAATCCAAGTCCTTATGTGATATAGCACTGAGCTTTTTGTTCGCATGAGCAGGCCCGGACTGGGAGGGTAGGTGCCTGCCCATCTCAAGAAAGGGGGGGCCCTGGGTTATTATATAACCGGTAAATATTAGGATGTGTTAACTTTCGGGGTATGGGGGAGGTATGGTGTTATTATTAATTAATTATATGATTGATAATTAATGCATTCATAAAATATTGATCTATTAATTAATATGCGCCATTCATATTAATTAATCCCTTGTACATTCGAGAATCCTCCCTCAAAACATTTTGAGAATTACATATAAAATAAAGTGTTTAGAAGCCTTTTGGGGCTCAAATGCAGCGGCAAAAATTTTTCTGTGTCAAACTTCATTAAGTGCTATCAGTCTAGCACTTTTTTTATTTTATTTTTTCTGTTTGGGGGCCCGCCGAGAGTGGGGGTCAGACACACTGGCATATTCATTTTTCAAACATTAAAGTAAATATGATGCTATTTAACTTAAAAACATCGAACTCACTACAAAGTAATTCAAAATCTTCAATCATTGGTCCATTATTTAGTGTAAAAAAAACTTCTGTGGATTAAGCAACCTAGTTGTACAGCTAATGTAAACTGGGCAAACACTGGCCCTTATTAAAAAACTTCTGTAGATTTACCAACAAATATTTTTAAAGATAATGAGCCTTTTTGATCAACTTTTATCACACTTCAGCTCGATCCCTGAATAATGTGTAATCCATTGAGGATCAGCACCTGGGTAGAATGAAGCACAGTCACAGACCCAAACGAACAATTTTTATGAATTTTTTTATACTAAGAGTTGTAAAAAATTCATTATGATCGTTCCATTTTCAAATTATGCATACGCAACACTGGGCTCACCACGTTACACGGAGTTCTGTACTTGGATAAGATGCTGGGCTGATAGGAGGGGAATAATTACGTTGTGCATATGGGATTCTGGTCATGAATAGAGGTTAAAACTGCTTTTTACGCCTTATTTGTTCCACTGTAATTTTTTCTGTCTTCAGACTCATTTAAAAATTATGTTGCATTAACTGAGTAATGATTTATTTTTTCATGAATGCTAATCATGTTGTGTTCATTTAATTTGATTTCTAAATTTTGTTAATTGCAGGTGTCAGCAATGGATGAGGATTGTGAATAAACCAAAACATTTTTGGAAAACACCTGCAAAACTGATTTACGCCTTTCTGCGATATCTGATGAAAGCTCCTGGTCTTTCCTGTTCCCCAGGAAGTTTGCGAACCACCTAAACAAAATTAGTCTGCCTTCACTGGTATCTAATTCTTTGAACTCCAGAAGCAAGTTCTATATCGGCATTGTATTCGAGCCAGCCATTATCATTTATAAATATGCCTTATTTGAAAACAGCACCTCATTATTTATGCAAGTCTTCTCAAGAACTTGTATTGATGTTGTCTTTACACGTTTCTGCAATATCTAATGAAAGCTCCTGCTCTTTCCTGTTCCCCAGAAAGTTTGCGAACCACCTCAACACAGTTAGTCCTTCAGGGGTATCTAATTCTTTGAACTCCAGAAGCAAGTTCTTTATTTCTGCATTGTATTTGAGCCAGCCATTATCATTTGCAAATATGCCTTATTCGAAAACAGTTACTCATTTTTTGTGCAAGTCTTCTCAAGAAAATGTATTGATCTTGGCATTTTCATCAGGCACAAGAAGAGAAAAAATAAAATTAAGCTGAATATATAGGAAAAACTAAAATTAAGGAAAATATGGTTCTTCATTTCTGCTCAGTGTTTCACACAGCCTTTATCATTTGTAACTGTATGTTATTTTGAAGCCATTTCTGAAATGTTTTTGTACTTAGGTAAGTATACATTTAAAAAAAATTTTAATCGGTTAGTTTCCTTTCTGAAACATATTACAGCAGCATTTCATTGTTGTCAAAGTTCTACATTAAAGGGTCGAAATTACCTGTCTGCGGGGCCATATTTCCTCTTTGGCATTTTTATCAGGCACAAGAAGAGAAAAAATAAAATTAAGGGAATATATGGGAAAAAATAAAATTAAGGAAAATATGGTTCTTCTTTTCTGCTCAGTGTTTGACACAGCCTTTATCATTTGTAACTGTATGTTATTTTGAAGCCAAATGTTTTTGTACTTAGTTAAGTATACATTTTTTAAAAATTTTAATCTGTTAGTTTCCTTTCTGAAACCTATTACAGCAGCATATTTCATTGTTGTCAGAGTTGTACAGGTAAAAGGTCAAAAGTACTTGTCTGCTGGGCCATTTTTCCTCTTTGGCGTTTTCATCAGGCACAAGAAAAGAAAAAATAAATTAAGGGAATATATGAGAAAAAATAAAATTAATGAAAATATGGTTCTTTTCTGCTCAGTGTTTCACACAGCCCTTATCATTTGTAACTGTATGTTATTTTGAAGCCATTCCCGAAATGTTTTTGTACTTAGGTAAGTATACATTAAAAAAAAAATTTAATCATGTTAGTTTCCTTTCTAAAACATATTACAGCAGCATATTTCATTGTTGTCAGAGTTGTACATGTAAAACGTCGAAAGTACTTGTCTTCTGGGCCATTTTTCCTCTTTGGCAAAAACATCAGGCACAAAAAGAGAAAAAATAAAATTAAAGGAATATATCATCTCCTAGCAACTTATGAATGCATTGTGTTTGTAAGCAGTGCAGTTTATCTGTCTAATGATGATTCAAAAGTATTGTTTATGGGTGCAGAGAAAGACACCGATAGAGTACACCGGTATCCCCTCCCTTTGTCAAGATTTCCAGCATATTCATTTTATTTTGAAATATGTGCGAAAATTTCCACAGACAAAGTTTTGTTAATGAGTATACCGAAGTAAAATGCCCTTCATGATGCATTAAAACTTTGCAAGCTGAAAATATAATGTAAATAATTCAACTGGGATTTATATTCTTTTTCGCATACTTACTGAAAAGATAAACTGTAATATTTTTATCATGTAGCATGTTCTGATGTTAACTTATTAAAACATCTTTCACATGTATGTTATATACAAATAAAATCACCTCTGCAAATACTTTGCTTGTGTATATCACTCTTTTACCTTTTTGCCAATCTCATCCTGGTCCTGTGTTCCAATTTAGTACAAAAAAAAGGGGGGGGGGGATTTTGAAATTCAAAGTTTATACTTAAATTAATCCAATTTTGATATATCATTCTCTTTCATACTGAGCAACATTTCAATACCAACCTCATTAGTATTTTTTCCCAAAACTATGTGATTTACCAACAGTCATAAAGTATTATGCTCTGGAATCGCCCATATACGAATAATCTTGGCTATTGTATATTTTTCTGAGATGCTGTGTATTAACTTCCAAATGCATGAGTAATTTTTTACTAGGAAATGTTGTCTTTTTGGTATTTTATCATTATCAATAATAATAAAGCACAATTTTTCCATGTTGTAAAAATCTGTTTGTTGACATTGTTGGTAATTTAATTTTTTTTTTATGTATCTTAATCTCCATCAATAATTTGTTATATCTATGTATTAGACATCACCTATTTATGTAAAAATGTCTGTGAATAAATATCTTTTTATCAAGATTATCTGTGCTGTATTTTTTGAATGAGTATAAATCTGCAGTTTTGCATTATATTTATCCCTTTTACACATATAATTGTTGGTTAAGAATACCAAAGATCCTAAAGTATGGTTCATCAGGAATACCGATATAAGATTCTGAAGTAGGGTTCATCAGCTATAATTGTCTCCAGGTTGTATTTTCCCTCTTGTCTTTACTTATAAGGGCACACAGCGTACTCAGCTGATAGCAAGGCTTGTGACTGGAAATAAATGTGGATAACTAATGTTAAGTTGAGGAAAGAGATGCAGCATTATTAATGCACTTTTTGCATAATAAAATGTGAAATCCTTCTATAACATTAAACAATGTGGCCAGTTAATGTAACTGTTTAAGTCAGTTATATAAGATTTTCAGGAGAAACATTTCATCAGTTACTTGACTACATTTGTTGTGGGTATGATTCAAAATCATGAGAAATCAAGATTTCATGATCTTGAATTCTCAAAAAGTGGTAATTTTCCTTGATTATCCTTACTTCATTCTCCATTGAGGTGTGTTTGGAAGCTGTAGCATTTACAATCTCCTATTTGAATATAATAAATACATTGGGGGGGGGGATCGTCCTTCAACATGTAATATCATATATTAAAAATGCAGTGTAATTAAAAAAGCAATTGAATTATATTCCATTTGTTAGATTTTTTTCTAAGTTATTTAAAGAATTTTTTATTTAAAATATAAGTAATTTAAAGAAATATTTTTAATTGGAAGCTAAAGTACTATTGCCTTTTTAATATCGGTGATATTTAAAAATTAGCACAAAAATGAATTTGAAAAAAAAAAAGTTCTCATGATTGTTGCTCATTTTTTCAAGATTACAGTTTATTATTTTTCTTAGCTTATAAAATGAAGTGTCATCTTTATTTATGTAATACGCTCATTAGTATATTATTACCGCGGAAGTCTCAAGTTTGAAAGTGAAGAAAGATCAGGGAAATTACTTATTATTTGTCGCGAACCGTGAACGTAAGTTCGCTGTTCGCGTTTCAATAGCTCACACAAGGTAGCAAGCAGACGACCAGAAACCAAAACCGGTTCGTTTACCGAAATAGTTAAGACTCCATTCGCTATGAAAGAAAGTGGCGCTAGTAGCGACGATTGGCGCGGCCGGATTTTAACACTAAGTGAGCGTGCTTACCGTATATGTGCTTTGTGCTAACAGCAGCAAAAGTCCACAAACATTTTTCAAAGAGGACGAACAGTCCAGTGGCAGATTAATGCAAGTTTCTCTGGGGGGCGGTTAGTTAGAAGATGACACATACATCCATTTTATTTAAGCAATTTAGAATATTTTACAGTAATTTCTTTTTTCTCGGGGGGCGGTCGCCCCCCCCCCTTTAATCCGCCCTTGGGACAGTCGGACGTTATTCATGCAGAACTGTTATTTACATCTTTCTTGATAGAACACAATGTTCCTATTTTAGCAGCTGACCATGCTGAATGTGAGAGGGTTTTCAGTATTATTCGGAAAAACGGAAATGAATTCCGGTGCAACTTGTCTAATAAGATTTTGGAAAGCCGAAAAAGCTATGCTGCTTCTTGAAGTCAGCACAGTCAAAATGAGAGTTTTTGAAGTCAGTTAAGTGATTATAATTAATAAATTGTTACCAGGAATCTGGAAGATGGTGTATTGATTTGCCTTTTATTCAACAACTTCATTTTCTTTTATTGTTCTTAGCTTTATTTAATACTTAAACTTCAAACAAATAATTGTGATATAAAATGCATTAAAAATAATACTCGTGCATTCTATGGTGAAAGGTAAAAAATAACGCTCACGCGTTGTATAGCAAAAACTGTCGAAATTTCTGTTCGCGCGCTGTTTTACACATTTTGATTTTCCCAGGTTGGCAAGTCTGCAATATTCCTCAACCAACAACAACCATTATTTTCAAGTAAACGGTATAAAATTTTAAGTGTTAAAAAAAGTTCTCAGAAACTGAAAGGGTTGTTTCAATATTTTAAATTAAATTGTCTCAAGATCTATTCCTTGACCCCTTCGGCCCTGAATTTTGAATAGAGCAGATAAAAAAATCAGTGAGTGGTTAGATGTGTTGCACTATATGTAAATATCTTAAAAATGAATTTTTATAACATTCAGCCAATTACCAAACTAATTAAAAATGTTTTAATAATAGGATACGAGGCTATAATTGAGCAAAATGAGAAAAAAAATTACAGTTATTTTGTTTGAAACCTTTTGAAACAATTTCTGTATGCGTGAAAACATGAAAATACTTCACACTTCTCGTGAATTTTGATTGCATGCATGCATTCTTAAAGATGTATTTAACTTTTGGCTACAAATGGCTTGACACGTCCATTATCTTCTCTGCTGGAGATTTTCTGCTATCTACAGAGCAAAAATGATAACGTTCTGCTTTTCTTGCATGTATTATGAGTAGATCACTAGGTTTTGGTGTTAAAATTCTTGAAAATGAAGAATATAGAGTAATGCAAGGATGTGTTCTAATTTTAGGACGTCAGGGCCGATGGGGTTAAAGGTGTGCCGTTATTAACGTCTCTGCTGGCAATATGCGGAGTAACTAGATTGTTCTTCTCAATTTCTGATTGTTTTTTTCTTACACTTTACTAATGCCATTATTAACCTCTTTAAGAATTGTGTTACGTATATTCGTTAAATCGAACAGAGAGGAGCACTCTTTTTTTCTTTTTCTTCCATTAAGTTTTTAATTTAAAATATAATTTTCTTCGGTAAAGGGCTGTTTTTGATTTTAGAAGTGTTTTCAGAGGTTAGATTTTGGACGCTAACTGACTGGACTGAGACGCGGGCTCCTGCGTGCAGACCTATTATATTAGTCTGAGCGCTGGGTCCTTGGCGCTTTCAGTTCATCCACATTTCAATGTCTTAAATCTATTTAAGGTTAAATTGTCTTTTTCTTTCCTTAAAAAAGTGTTGTAAAATATGTAATTATTATCATTTTTTGAAGTGGTTTATTTATTAACAGCATTTTATTACAACACTCAATACAGAATATGCCATTAACACTGAGTGTACAAGAAAAGTTAAAAACATTATTCCGCAGGTGCTTGAAAACACACCAGAACCTCAGAAGATTTCAATACCATACCAAAGCAATGGCATTCATAAATCGGCACAATTTAATAAGCGTGATATGAGAAAAATATTACTATAATTATTTTATGAGGTTACAGAAACGCATTGAGTTATGACTATGATGGTGGCACTGAAAGTCTTTTGAAAAACTGCAGTTAGACAGTCATCAACATTATTATGAAGTAATTACGAAATTAATATGTCTGTTGGCCCACGGAGAAATAATTACAACTACTGTTAATACATTCCAACATTTCATCAATACTTAAAACTGTTCGGAGTAAGTTCATGGTAACTTAAAACTGTTCGGATGCGAGAACTTTAATCAGGAAAAAAAAAAGATATCGGGTATAGCAGCATCATTCGTTATATTTATTATATTTAAACTTTATAGAAATAGATATAGTCAACAATACTATAAAAATAGTAGAAAAAGTCACAATAGTACCAAAAAAAAAAAAGAGAATTTAGCGAATTCAGACAGGTCAAGTTTTTGGTCCACCTGTTGTGTGGGCCGCCCTTCTGCAGACAGTTGGACACTCTGGCCAGTCCGGCCCTGCTTGCTAACTCTAAAAATCAAAATTATGTATCTGAATTTATGTCACGCGTCACATCTCAGAAATCTCATGTAATATTTTTAAGAAATCATGCTATTTATGATCTAGAGGGAAAAAAGAAAGTGGCTAAACTATAATGTAGGGTTCGTACACATCGAAATTAAATTGGCTCAGACAGTAAAATTATTGCATTGATTTGAATATTTTAATGAAATACTTTCTGTATGCTAAAAAAATTAATTAGAGATGCTAAGACTTTTTATTTTATTGACTAACAGCTAGCAAAGACAATTTGAATTTTTCTGAACTTCTTAAAATTCTCGTGTTAGTATCTGAGGGAAAAAAATATTAATATTTTAAATGACTAGAAATTTTAAATCGTAACCAATTAACCATTTTTTTATGTATATATTTCCTACAACTCTCTCTTCCAATGTAAATAAATAAATAAAAGAGAAACTTACCCATTCGTCATTTAAAACTAGTTTTGACATTTCATAGAATCAACTTCTCCCCATTATTTTTTATGTTCAGAAAAACTCCTTTAATACTTAAAAACCTGAACTCAGCAGTAGAAGAATTTTTTTTTTTGTGTGTGTGTGTGTGTTGAGAAATGAGTTCGTGAAGTATGCTTTGGGGAAATAATCAAAAAAGCTCTTTCTCCCGCCCTCTTTTCTGAAATGTTTATTAAACAACTTTTGTTGTGGCTTTATTTAATGAATCTGTTTTTTGCTCTATTCTGCATCCATTGCAGTTTGTAGAAGCAAGGCTAATAATATTAAAGACAGCTAAATTTTTTGTTTTCATAAATTTACTGAAGTAATGAAGCTGTGTAACTTGAAAATATTTCCTTTTATGAATATAGTTTAAGCTCTATATAATTCTTTCAAAAGCACAGTGGTTTCAGTCTGCAAAAATTAAATTATAATATTTTCACTATTGATTGCAAATATTCATATACTAATTAAACAGATACTAATTTGGCCTTCTACAAAACGCTCTCCCCTCTTCTCCAAAAGGAAAAAAAGAAGATTTTTCATTAAACAACTTTTCCTTTATTTAAGCAATTCATGATGAGAACATATCTATAATTGCTGGCAGAAACTAAGAGGAATTAATAGGTTAAGGATTTTTAAGAATACATTCACTAGAATTCTTTGCTCTGATAAAAGTGAGTTAGTATAGGTTATTGTTGTGTGTGATTATGGCAACGCTACACAAGGGGGGTGCCTTGGTAGGAGGACTTTCTAAGGGGTTCTAACGCGTATTCACGTTACATCTGGAGACAACCTACCAAAACTCCAGACCGTTAGATCGACAGCCGCGCGATGGGACTCGAACCCGGGACCTTCACACATCGGCCATCTACCATTTTCAGTGGCATAACCACTGTGCCATGGTAAGTTAGTATAGGGGAAAGCGGGGTAAGATCGCGAACTGAAGCAACCATGATTGTTACTGACCCCTGTGAATGAGGGAAGAACTGAGATTTTTGTGATAACTTCTTTCCTGTCTTGCCTTACTCTAGGAATTGTTTCAACTTTTAAGAGACGAAACAACGGTTCTCCTAAAAAAGCTAATTTTCGTCGTCTTTCCCCAGCCATAGGGTAAGATGACTAATGGGATAGGGTAAGATGACGAACTAACCCCGGAATGTGAATTAACATTCTTGAACACTTTATTAGTAAATAATTTTTCATAAGAAACAGGAAAAAAATACATTTAATGCACAGGTCACATTTTTGAGGTCTTTCGTTGGCTTCTCCACTAATCCGGAACACTCAGGCACTGAAAACGAAGTTCATCCTTGCCTTCTTCCGCGCATACGATGCAGAATTTATGTTTGAAATTCTCCAAGTTCATATCATCTTTGTCGATGTACGGTATAGAATGAGAATAGTCGTCGTCAGAAGATGAAGAAAATTACAAATGACGTCGTGGTTTCTTCTTCGCTCCTTTCGTTTTGTTTGCCTTTTTAGTCAATCTTTTGAGCATTTTTAGCTCCTTCTCGTCTTGTTCCTTTTTTTTTTCCTCTTCCAAAGCTTGTTTTACGGCAATTCCTGATAACAGAAGGGACAGGGGCGGATCCAGAGAAACCATCTAGGGGGGACTCCATATTTCATTAGGATGATATATTGATTTCCCAATATTTTTTCTCCCAATGTATAATTAGACATGGTATATCACAGCTAAATAAGTATGCTGTCTGCTGCAAGAACCGTCGAAAGAAAACTCGGGGGGGGGGGGTGCAGAGCTATCGTGCGGCCTATATCGATCAAGTTAAGGCCGAGGGTCATAAGCCATGTGTTTTATGTGTTTCAATGGACGACGGGACTGATACGGGAAAAAAAGTGTTCCGTTGCTCTCTCCATTGTGTGGGGGGACGGGGTTTTCAGTTTAACACATTAATCTCTTGTTGGTAGATCCCGACGGGTCATTAAAAGTCGTAAATTTCGCCAGAAAAATGTCACCTAGACGACAAGACGTGGCTAATCAGCAACGACCTTTATTCATGTTGTTCTTCGCGGGCCCTTCCCATTAACATTTTAGTGTGTACAGAGTATAATTGCTGAACCCATCCCAGACAGCACATAAGCTTAAAAAAAGCTTGACATTTCTTTGAATTTGACGTATTATTACAAGCTTGACAGTTCAATTCATTTTAAGCTTGCAGCAAGCTTGGAGATTACAAAAAAATGAGTCAGCCAATATTTCCCCGCCAAATTTAAGTCATTTGAACTGTCAAGCTTGAATACAACTTGATGACTGCTTGATTTCGAAAGCCACATCCACATAACAAATAACTTATTATCATTCATAAATGTACTTGACCATAGAATTTTAAAGAAAGATTCTATATTTCCAAATATTGAAATTCTTCAAAATAAAATACAAATATACTACAAAATTGATTTCAAAATCAGTCGTTTGTCTCGATTTTGGCCTATATTGCCCAACATGAGTGTTGCGATATTGAAAGTTTTAAAACGTGTGTTGCTCTTAAGTTTATACTATGCTTATTTCCCTAGTAGTAGAGTCTATAAATCACATATAACATTATTTTCATTTTGATTCATCTTATGGTAAATAAAAGATGTATAGATCGGTATGGGCAATACTGATTAATCTCACTTTGTACAAAGGACGCATATTTCTCGGTTCTAAGACCGGACGACTACATCGATCATGTGTTGGATTTGTCTACTGAAACACTCCCAGCAGAGTTGCCATTTTGCCGATCACGTCGAAATTTGTCTACATACAGGGTATGGGCATTTCAAAACGTTTAACGATTCTGGGGCTGTAACTCGCGAACTATTGGTCGCAAAAAAATCAACTAAATATGCATGTAATCTAATTCACAAAATCTACACGCGAACCAAGTTTCATCATTTTATCTCAAATGTCAGTAGGTTAAAAAGTAACAGAGGCCTCTAAGAGGGCTGCACGATGTTGAAAGGACGCACATCTCCCGGTTCTAAGGCCGGACGACTACATCGCTCATGTGTTTCATGTCTTGTTAAACATTACACGCGGAGGTGCTATTTTGTCGATCACGTGGAAATGACTCTATAAACAGGGTATTGCCATTATAAAATTTTTAACCCTTGTAGGTCTGTAACTCTCGAATTATTGGTCGCCAAACAATCAACAAAATATACACGTCGTCTACATTACAAAAGCTGCACGCCTTGCAAGTTTCATTAATTTATTTCAAGTAGGTTAAAAAGTCAACAACCTGTACAACAGAGGATACTACGAGAGCTGCTACGAGCGCTCATGTGTTTCCTTTCTCAAGTGAAACATTACACAAAGAGGTGCCATTTTGTCGATCATGCCGAAATTATTCTACATACAGAGTATAGGCACTTCAAAATGTTTAAACATTTGGGATTATCTGGGATTATTCTGGGACTCTCGAACTATTGGTCGCACGAATATCAACCAAATATGCAAGTGATCTAATTCACAAAAGCTTCACGCGAACCAAGTTTCATCATTTTATCTCAAGTGTAAGAGGTAAAAAATTCAACAATCAGCACAACAGAGGCCTCTATGAGGGCTGCACTTTGTTCAAGGGACGCAGATCTCCCGGTTCTAAGGCCGGACGACTACATGGCTCATGTGTTTGATTTGTCTAGTAAAATACTACCGACAGAGGTGCCATTTTTTCGATCACGAAGAAATTACTCTATATACAGTGTATTGGCATTTGAAAAATTTTTAACAATTCTAGGGCTGTAACTCGCGAACTATTGGTCGCACAACAATCCACCAAGTATGCACGTGATCTACTTTACAAAGACTACTCTCCTACCAAGTTTAATTATTTTATCTCATGTGTAAGTAGGTTACAAATTCAACAACGTATACTACAAAGGCCGCTACAAGCACTACACTTTGTTCAAAGGACCCACATCTCCCGGTTCTAATACCGGATTAATACAACACTTATGTGTTCATTTTTGTAGTGAAATAGTACCCGCAGAGATGCCATTTTATCGATCACGCCGAAATTACTCTATAAACAGGGTATAGGCATTTCAAAATTTTTAAGCAATCTAGGGCTATAACTCGCGAACTATTATGCGCACAAATATCACCCAAAGATGCACGTGACCTACTTTACAAAAGCTACACGCTAACCAAATTTCTTCATTTTATTCGAAGTAGGTTAGAAATTTAACAAGTAGTACAAAAGAGGCCGCTAGGAGGGCTGCACTTTGTTCAAAGGACGCATACATCCCGGTTCTAAGACCGGACGATTACATCGCTCATGTGTTACCTTTATCTAGTCAAACACTACACGCAGATGTGCTGTTTTATTGATCACACCAAAATTATTCTATATACAGGATATAGGTATTTCAAAATTTTTAACCATTCTTGGGCTGTAACTCGCGAACTATTATTCGCACAACAATCACCCAAATATGCACTTGAGTTACTTTACAAAAGCTACCCGCCTACCAAGTTTCATTATTTTATCTCAAGTGTAAGTAGGTTACAAATTCAACAACCTGTTCTACATAGGCCGCTACAAGCACTGCACTTTGTTCAAAGCAAGACTATCTCCCGGTTCTAAGGCCGGACGACTACTACGCTCATGTGTTTGATTTGCGTATTGAAACAGTACCCGCAGAGGGGCCATTTTATCGATCACGCCGAAATTATTCTATATACAGGATATAGGTATTTCAAAATTTTTAACCATTCTTGGGCTGTAACTCGCGACTATTATTCGCACAACAATCACCCAAATATGCACTTGAGTTAGTTTACAAAAGCTACACGCTTAAATTTATTGATTAAAACTAACGCTCCTTTATTGATTAAATTTCTTATCGGCTGATATAAATCCTTTTACGCTAAAAAATACTCATTAAAGACAATAATTTGTTTTCTCCTCAATGCTCAGGATTCGCTAGATCCTATTATACTCCATTTTTGACTAAAATCTTGTCTATTTGAGAATTCTGTCTCTCCCCCACGAAAAATGCGTAGTAAGATATCCTATTTCTATCACGTGACCTTAACGGAAAACGGTACATAAACATAGTCACCACAGACAACACAACGCGGTAAGCGGGAATCGTATGGCTTACGCAGTGTTTATTTATATATTCTTTGTTGCAGCGAGCATGGAAGAGCAAACATGTCTTTATCAAATTATGAATTAAAAGAGTTTTTGAAGAGGATACCCGATGATACTTTAGAATGGTGATAAATTTACTTTTTATCCGAATACCAAATACATCTTTTTCATATTCAGAGTTGTGAAATAAATTCAACCTAAATGTGGAGAGGATGCTTTCGGTAAAAATTTTGTTTTAATGGACATAGTTTCTTACGATTGGATTATAAAAATCTCGTCGCTCTTGTAAAACAAATGAAGCTATGATATCTTCAGTAAGTACTATTTTAACTTTTTCATGTAAATAAATTGGGTTGCTGCTTTAATTAAATCTTACAGCTGGTTTAACCATATTTGCATTTGTGTATTCTGACTGTACTGTGAATTCGTTTTATAACTAGAGACTATAGTGAAATTATATTCTATTTATTAAAAAAATACTTTTTATAGTGTATTAAGATATATGTAATGTATTTGCCTTGATTTAAAATTTATTTTCTCGGGCTTATAATCCTAGATTACAGCTCTGATAATAAAAAATGAAGAAAACGAATAATTCAATATATTAATCAAAAACAGCAAATTTTTATAAAACACCCTTTTTCTAGCTTAAAATAATAACAGATATATTAATCAAAAAAGGACTGATTTTGTAAAAACGCTCATTCTATAGCTTAAATAATAATCATAATTGAGTACAGTTATATTAATCAAAAACGGACAGACACTCCTCATTTTTTATTATTATTTAGCATAAGTGGAGCTGTTGTATAATGCTCAAAAATTGAGAATTTTTCGCTCCATTGATATTTGTCGATTAATGGAGCAAATTTTACTCAATCGGGAGAATGGCTGTTTGAAGTCAATAATTGAGTAAAAATATACTCCGTTTGATTATTATTTTATTCAATAGATTTAAGCGTGTACCCGCCTACCAAGTTTCATTATTTTATCTCAAGTGTAAGTAGGTTACAAATTCAACAACCTGTTCTACATAGGCCGCTACAAGCACTGCACTTTGTTCAAAGCAAGACTATCTCCCGGTTCTAAGGCTGGACGATTACTAAGCTCATGTGTTTGATTTGCGTATTGAAACAGTACCCGCAGAGGGGCCATTTTATCGATCACGCCGAAATTATTCTATATACAGGGTATAAGCATTTCAAAATTTTTAACCATTCGAGGGCTGTAACTCGCGAACTATCGGTCGCACTGTCGCACAAATATCAAACAAATATGCACGTCATCTACTTTACAAAAGTTACAAGCCTAAAAAGTTTAATTATTCTATCTGAAGTTTAAGTAGTTTAAAAATTCAATAACCAGTACAACAGAGTCCGCTGAAGAGCTGTACTTTTTTCAAAGGACGCATACATCCCGGTTCTAAGACCGGACGATTAAATCGCTCATGTGTTTGCTTTGCCTAGTGAAACACTGAACTCAGAGATGCCGTTTTGTCGATCATGCCGAAATTACTCTATATTCTTTGCATACGCATTTCAAAATTTTTAAAAATGCTAGGACTATAAATCGCGAACTATTGGTAACACAGAAATTAATCAAATATGCACGTTATCTTCTTTACAAAAGATATACTCCGACCAAGTTTTATTATTTTATCTCAAGTGTAAGTAGGTTGCAAATTCAACAACCTCTACTACAGAGGCCGCTACAAGCACTGCACTTTTTCAAAGGACGACTACCTCTCGGTTCTAAGTCCGGATGACTACTACGTTCATGTGTTTGATTTGTGCAGTGAAACAGTACCCGCAGAGGTGCCAGTTTTCTGATCACGCCGAAATAACTCTACACACACGGTATAGGCATTTCAAAATTTTTAACCATTCTAGGGCTGTAACTCGCGAACTATTGGTCGCAAAACAATCAACCAAATATGCACGTGATCTACTTTACAAAATCTTCGGGCCAACCAAGTTTCATTATTTTATCTCAAGTGTAAGTAGGTTACGAATTCAACAACCTGTAAAACAGAGGCTGCGACAAGGGCTGCACTTTGTCCAAAGGACGCATGTCTGCCGGTTCTAAAGCCGGACTATTACATCGCTCATTGTTTGCTTTCTCTAGTAAAACACTACACGCAGAGGTGCCATTTTGTCGATCACGCCGAAATTACTCTACATACAGAGAATAGGCACTACAAAATGTTTAAACAATCTGTGGTTGTAACTCGCGAACTATTGGTCGCACGAAAATCATCCTAATTTATACGTGATATACCTCACGAAAGCTACACGCGAATCAAGTTTTATTATTTTATCTGTAGTGTAAGTAGGTTAAAAAGTCAGAAACCTGCACTACAGAGGGCGCTGCGAGCACTGCAATTTTTTCAAAGAATGTATATCTCCCGGTTCTAAGGCCGGACGACTACATCGATCATGTGTTTTATTTGTCTAGTGAAACACTACCCGCAGAAGTGCCATTTCCCGATCACGCGGAAATTTCTCTATATGTAGGGTAAATTCATTATAAAATTTTTTACTATTCTAGGGCTGCAACTCGCGAACTATTGGGCGCAAAACAATCAACCAAATGTGCACGTGATCTACTTTACAAAAGCTGCAGGCCAACCAAGTTTCATTATTTTATCTCAAGTGTAAGTAGTTTACGAATTCAACAACCTGTAAAACAGAGGCCGCTGCGAGGGCTGCACTTTGTCCAAAGGACGCATAACGCCTGATACTAAGGCCGGACGACTAAATCGCTCATCTGTTTGATTTGTGTAGTAAAATAATACACGCAGAGGTGCCATTTTGTCGATCACGCCTAAATTTTTCTATATATAGGATGTAGGTATTTCAAAATTTTTAACGATTCTAGGGCTGTAACTCGCGAACTATTGATCGCACAGAAACAAACCAAATATGCAAGTGATCTAATTCACAAAAGTTACACGCGAACAATGTTTCTTCGTTTTATCTCAAATGTAAGTATGTTAAAAATTCAACAACCAGTACTACAGAGGCGTCTATGAGGGCTGCACTTTGTTCAAAGGACGCATATCTCCCAGTTCTAAGACCGGAAGACTACATCGCTCATGTGTTTGATTTGTCTAGTAAAATACTATCGGCAGTGATGCCATTTTTTCTATCACGAGAAAGTTACTATATATACAGGTTATTGGCATTTGAAAAATTTTCTAGAGCTGTAACTGGCGAACTATTCGTCGCAGAAATATCAACCAGTACAACAGAGGCCGCTACGAGGGCTGCACTTTGTCCAAAGGGCGCATATTTTAAAGTTTTAAGACCGGACGATAACATCGCTCATGTGTTAGCTTTGTCTTGTAAAACACTGCACGCAGACGTGCCATTTTGTTGATCACGCCGTAATTACTCCATATACAGAGTATAGGCACTTCAAAATGTTTAAATATTCTAGGCCTTTAACTCGCGAACGATTGGTCCCACAAAAATCAACCAAATATGCAAGTGATCTAATTCTCAAATCCTACACGCCTATCAAATTTCATTATTTTATCTGTAGTGTAAGTAGGTTAAAAATACAGCAACCTGTACTACAGAGGCCGCTACAAGCACTGCAATTTGTTCAAAAACGGATCGGTTTACTGTAAATCTTCATTATGTCAATCCAGATTTTCTTTCTTTCTTCTTTTAATTAGCCCCTCCCAAAAAGAATTCTGTGTCCGTCAAGGTTTGTCATGACAACACAGCAACATCAAAAATTATCCGGATATTCCATTGGAAATTGTTCTTCAATTTTCCAGGGAGGCATGTTTGTGAATATTCTTTATTCAAAATCAAATGAAACTTTGTTTTTCTCGTGGAAGGCGTGTCCCAATTCACTGTATCTGGCATCGGTGGGATATTCGTAGAGGAGATGGCAGAATATTACCCACTTTTCAAACCAATCTTTTAAATATAAATGTACTGTTCACTTTAAATGAAAAATACAATAAAAGAAAAGGAAGAAATATATAGGGTGTCCCAAAAACATTGACCCGGTTTTTATTTCTTATATATTCATCTAGACATTTATAATGGATTACGAAGTTCCAAGAAAAAAGTAGAGAGTTTTATGGAATCGATTCAAATTTTCAGGCGATTAAATTAAATTTCAATAAATACAAAAATTGAATGTTTATCCAGGCCCCGTACGAAAAAAATTCCCAATGGAAAATAATGAGTCACTAGTCTGTGATCGTCTTATACCGTGATGGTCTGTAATTTGTGACGACGGCGGGAAACTGCCAATGGCGTTCACCCGCACTTTTAAATATATCTACCGAAACCTCAAGTCACGCTTGAGCCAAATCAAAAGCATATTTCATATATTTAAACGTACTGCCTTTAATTTCTGGTGAGTCTTCTTGTCTGCTTATTTTTATAGATCCGATCTGCCTAACTCAGTGTTTCTCAACCTGTGGGACACGTCCCCGAAGGGGGGCGCAGAGCGTGTGAGAAAAACCAAAGAGCAAGTAATAGTGCATATTTTTAAAAAAATCATCTTATTTATTCTCATTTTTACTCAAAAATATATCCATTTTCTCTAAAAATGTTCATTCAAACTTTACTGATAACATTATTTTGTAGAAAATTCGACTCAATGTTCAATGTTAATGATTAAAAAACTGAATGTATGCTGAAAAATGTGAGGGGGGGGCACCACCGTAATTTGGCCTTTGTTGGGGGGGGGCGACGTTAAAAGGTTGAGAACCGCTGGCCTAACTCTTCTTTAGTCCTGATGTGCCCTATCTTTTTTGCTTTTGTCCCGATGTGCTCTCCCCTGTATAGAAAAAAATGTAAATCTTATCTTTACATTAACCTAAAACTCTAGGGGGGGGCAAGTGCCCTACCTTGTCCCCCGCTTATGGATGCCCATGATTGTATGCCATCATCTTTAAGGAAGAGTAACCAGATTCCAGGTTACATATCCGCTTACCTTGAACGTAATTCGACCTCTGCTCCTAAAACCCATGTGTAAACTGTGCACTCTTGGAATGTATTGCTTGAACTTTCGTTTACCTACATTTCCTATTTTTTATGTCCATAAAGTGTTCTCACTTCATTAAGACTCGAATGTCTATTTCTGATGCTGTAGAATAATTTCTTTCTCTGTGGGCGTTAACTTTCAAAGAGGAAGGCGGAACTTTTCCGACCAGCTCTCTATAATTAGTTCGAGATAAATGCTAATATGAATTTTTTAAATTTATATGTATATAATATTCGATCTTTTTTTATAATTTTATGAATGATTTTGTGCATTATTTATTCTAAACTTCATTTAAGTTTAACAAAATGTAAGAATTAGGGGTAGACGTTAAGTTTTTCATTTTGGCCACGCCTCTTCTGTTTAAAAACGGGAAACAACGCAAGGGAACATCGAGGAGGCATGTTAATATGAACAATAATACTAATGATATTCTGTCTCTCGGTGATTATGACCACATTTTTTGTCTCAATTTTGTGTTTCCTTTTCTAGTCTTTCTTTTAGATTCTATTTTGAAATCTACATTTAATTATCACACATAATATTTTTTTATTGTTTTATTTCTTATGAATTTAAAATTCACATCCTGTTTGTCCAGTGGGATTTCAATGTAAACTTGTTAATATGGTTGCCCTCATAGAGATGCCAAGGGCAGCATAATCCTACATTTCATTCTGTAAGAATGTCATTTTACATGCAAAAGCTCTAATTTAACTAAAATATAGGAGAATTTTCAAACAGAAAGTATAACCGTGGCCGATAATGTTGACGCATATGATATACTCAACAATAAGAACAACCGACTTTTAAGGGATTGAAATAAACGGTTTTCAAAGCAAAGTTACGAAGCCATGTTATCCCCCACCCCAATTAAGTGTATAGAGAAAACAGCATTTTCATAAATCTGTTCCATGTGAAAGGACTTTTATAGACGTTTTGATTAAAAATCATATGTATCATAAAACGATGTTGTAAACCTCAGAAAGAATTGATTTAGCAAAAAACGCTTTTATGTATAAAGTATTACAGAAGTTTTGAATAGTTTCTAAACCTCATAAATCCATTTGAAATATCCCCTAAACATCAGACGTAACCTATTAGTACAAAATAAAAGATAATTTAATTAGTAAGAGTATTTTTATTATAATTCCAGAGAAGTAGGAGAACATTCTAATTGGTGTTAGTATAACACTGACAGATTGAAAGAGGCCGTTTTATAGTAGAGGGGATACGTCCTCCCCTTCCTTTTATTTTGAAGGAGAATGTTCATTTTATAAGTTTAAAAAAATCTTAGGATTAAACATTTTTATTTTCTGAGAGTAGGTGTTCTAAAATAAACTAAATGGAGTCTTTTGGACCTCCTAAGTATAACTTAGATTACCATTTAAGTATAACAAACCTAAGATTTTAAATAAATATTTTAGAAAAAATATCGAGGGATCAGTCGCTCTCCCTCACCCTCGCTTCAAAGTTACGCCTCCGAACCAAAGTATTAAATTTATCCGCATTATTTAATGAAAAATCTGTTTTATTGATATTTTAATTTAAAAAATGAATGCACCCATCATGAAAAAATGATTTTAAAAAAATGAGGAGTTAGGCGCACCTCCTTTCATCAAACGATCTATTTCTAAGCTCTTTATAACGAAAATTTCGACCAGTGGGCAGTGGCTACACTCCAATGTCCCATCCCTACACCTATGATACCATATAGGGTATGGCTGCGTAGTGAAAACGCTGTATACAAAAAAAAAATAGTAGTAATAACGATATTAATAATAATAGTAATATTAATAATATACAGTAGTATCAATAGTAATATCAGTACATGACATGTTCATTAATTTCTGCCTACAAATATGATATTTGTCCGTAAACCTTACCCTTTCCCCGTTGCTCACGCCTTGAATAAGTTTTCACATGTGCTGGTGAAGATTATTTAAACTTTAGAACGTTCAAATTTAAAAAATTTTTCAAGGACTTCTGCAGTGTGCTGTTTTGTACTGGAAAATATAGGAGGTTGCTTTTGTTTATGTTCTGTTCTATTCTTTTTGTGTTAATTGTTTTGTGTTGTTCGTTCTACCGCCGGCTTACTGTGTTCTGCCGGCGGTATAGTTTGTACTCTTTTTGAAAATTACTTAATTAAATGTGGCCTTGTGGCTCTGTTTGGGTTTGGGGGGCGGGTCCGTCGGGCTGTGGGCCATTGGGGGTCCTTAGTCGGGTCTTCTGGCTTGTGTCGCTGTGCTGGCCGGTCTTCCCCGGGGGAATCTTTCGCCCTAAACCTTCGGGTCGGCCCCTCCGGTGGGTGCATTACACATTACACCTATGATACCAAAACTTTTGAATATTAATTACTCATTAAGCATGATAAAAATTAGTGAATTTAATGTATTTGTGAGCAGGATAACGTTGAACTAATTTCAAATATCAAGGTTGAACATATTAACAAATGACAATCAGTAGTGTTCTTACAATTCAGTAATGAGGGGAAGGGATGACAGACCTAATTTTATGGTAAAATAAAAGGCGTAATCGATGTGTTAAAAATTAAAAATATATGGCCTTTATTTTGTGTATGGGGTGAAAGAATTAAACCCATATCCTTCCTTCATGTGAACCTCTCTGATGAACGTAATACCCCTTTTTTTTCAAACACTTTGTACGAAAAGAAGAGTTTGAAGGAATTCTTGATGTCAACCGCGATTGTCCATTATAAATAACTGTATTAAAGCCGTCAGTAGGCAAATAAAGAAATACAACAGTCTACAAAACGCAGGTGTTTATTATATTAAATGTTAATCTAAGATCTCATCGTACCGCTAGCGCATTTAAACTCCAATTTAAATTATGAATCACGATTTCTAATTGAATATTTTCGCTAATCGGTCGCGTTTGTTCAAATTTTATGTATACCAAGTACACCACATCTACATTTTTATATTCGCTGGCCTTCTCGCGCCCCCTCTCCCTATTTTTATCTCTTTTATCTGCCAAAGCTCGTCATAACGAACATTTCGATGAGTGGGCAGTGACTACACTCAGAGGCGCCGACTTTACAAAATTTCTGTGGGTGCCCTAAAAGTCCATGGGGGGGGGTTAATAAAATGGTGAAAGTCGCACAAGGTTTGTAATTTTTGATAAAGGATCGCTAAGTTTGGTGCCAAAACGCGACAATTTATTTTAAAAGGGGAGTATAGTTGGAATGCACTTAGCTAAGATTGTAAAATAGTTTTAGTAGGTGATTTTAAGATAGATTTCGATTCCGAAGATGGGTTTTTATGGAACAAGGAAGAAAAATACGGCACACTCATGAATAACGATACACTTTCCAACTTTATGGAATCTCTTCCAACTACCCTTCAATCTTTTCCTATTATTATTTGCTTCCTTGCTCGTAACTACTCAATCATTTGACTTTTCGTGCACATTTTTACCAGTGGGAAAAAGGTAATACAAATAATCATTTTAGCTCCACATAAAATATCCAATATCTGAGGGTATAGATCGAAGAAACGATATCTGCCTCACGGTTTTGGTACACAAATTAAAATAAACTAACTGCACCAAGGATTCGAAAAAATTCAGGATGATTCTTTACAAGCTGCACTACACACTGCAATAAATTCGAAAACTTTCACGAAACATTCAGAAAAAAATCTTAAACGTGAAACTGCACAGCAAAATATTTCTAAGAGTGGCCATTCGGCAAAATTTTTCGTTTATTCCGGTGTCTAGTACAGCTTGTGAACATACATCCTAAAAATTGTGAAGTGCTTGAGATAATTAGTTTTTTTTTTTTTTTTTTTTTTTTGTATTTATATACCAAAATTGCGTGATTTTTCCCAGCGCTGAAGGCGCCATTCAAAGTTTAATTTAAGTGAATAGTGTGAATTTTGGCATCCGATTATCTGTACTACGGTGAAGCAACGGTGGGCATAGAATGAAAGTCTCCACCGTTGTGTCTTAGTAACGATAACAGCAAACCAGTTAAGATCAAGATTCTTTTTAAAGTAATGAAGTATTTCTGATGAAATGCCCTTCTTTTAGAAAAATCTGCTTGTGCTGGAGTCACCTTAAATTTGTTTGCCATACGCAAATTCTCTGTCAAAATTCGAGGATTCCTGAGCGCACACTCTCTTTGCCCTTGTAATAAATCAGACCTGAAAGAGGTGTATTACACTATTTCACTTTTTTTTTTTTTTTTTTTTTTTTTTTTTTTACTTTTAGCTATAGAATTTTGATTGGTTTTAACTAATCATTATAAATTTCAAAGCAAAAGAAAAGTGTATTACTACGTTTATTGGAAAAAAAAATGAAAAAAAAAATGCAACAATAATATCACAATCAGTCACATTTCTTGTCATGTAAATGGAAATTTTGTATAAAAAGTGAATCAGTTTTCGAATGTAACAATTCACGATCAATTTTATTCTTGTTTAATCTATCTCATGCCAGTCTGAAATCCTCAGAGTTTTCAAAAAATGTTATTCATAGTATTGTTTCTCAGCTCATTCATTTCCTGTTTTTTTTTTTTTTTTTTTTTTTTTTTTTTTTTTAACATTTTTGTACCCCTATAAACAGCTGCAGCTAAGCCTTACCTATTTTCTTTTCTTTTTTTCCCCAAAAAATTAAAAAAATTACAAAAATTATACCCTTAAAATAAAACTAGATAGTTTCCTCAGAATGAATTAATGCAACGTTTTCTATGTTGAAATGTGTGTAGGACCACATAAAAAAGATTGGTAACTATTTAAATGCAAACAGAAAAATAAAGCAGAACAAAAAAAGTTCTTTATTTTAGAGTTAATAATTATTTAAAAAATGTTTTGAATTATTGGCCATATAACCTCCAGGCATGATTTTGAGCATCCTCCTGAAGTAGAGATATTTTACCCTGTACCATTTAGTGGTCAAATTTGCAAAATTACGAGAGACATACATTTCAGTAATGTGTGTTCATGATCATGCGCCCATGATTTCAGTATAATTTTAAAAAAACAGTATTGGACTAGATCAAAGCAAATAGTACCTAATTCCGCTTTGTCAAATAAGAACAAAAATTGAACAAAATATTCGCAGAAAATGAAACGGAAGGCATCTCGAAATGTTAGTGTGGACCACAGTCTGTTCCATCCTTTTCAATAAATAACTGAGCACTAAAATCATTCAAAAATAAGAAAAGGAAATTGAGACTTTAGAAGAAAGTGACACAAACCTTTATACCTTAGAAGCCTTGCCTTAGTCTCATTCAATTAACACAAAGCGCCGACACTTTTTGATGAATGGGCATCTTTTTTTGTTCCAGAAACATACAAAGTGTTGTATATTAGGTGCTTGTAAGCAGACAGACCTTGATGTTCTCTGTTTACAATAAAAACAATTAAACCTACTCACTTCTGAATCCTGCAGTAATATTATTAGAACTATCTCAAAACATTCCCATAATGGGAATGAGTCTTTCACCTAACTCCTGTGTTATCTTTCCCGCGTGAACTTTCTTCTGATTGTAGCCAGCAGCTTTGTCTCAAATTCTCCGTTTTCCCGTACTCTTGGGCTAACATAATCTCATTGTATTCATACATTTTCCCATGCAGGACGAGGATTCTGGGGTGAGGTCTGTGGGTCAGAAAAGAGGGGGGCACTTAGGACTTCGGCTGCAATGGGCAAAGGCATTGCCTGTGGGGCTGTAGGGAGTCGCACATCACATTGTGAAAAAGCTTTGAATTTTAGAAAGACATTGTTTCCATGGGCGCCAGATAGGAAGGCAAGTGGCAGTGGGGATTAAGATTTGAGCCCGCCTAGTCATCGGTATAGTAAACATTTTTACAGCATACTGAACTTCTAAGTATTATTTTCGTGCTAAATTGTCTGAAAGTTAAGATGACCCCCCCCCATACACCTCTAAATTAGTACTCATATGAGAAACTACTATAATTATTATTATTATTTTAAGTAGGCAAAAATATTACCTGTTTGGTTTTCTTTTTTTTTTCATACACTTTTTAAAATTTTAGAGTCTGTGCTAAGTTACTACTTATTGGCATTTTATTATAATTACTCCAGTTCCGAGGTACATAAGGGTGTATGCCGAAGAAAAAAAAATCTGCATAACGGTCTTAGTACACAAATTAAAGTAAACTATCGCACCAAGGATTTGAAAAAATTTAGGATGATTCTTTATAAGCTGCACTACATACCGAAATACAGAATAACACGTTCTTTAAAATTTTCGATTTTTAAGAATTTTTTCTAAAAGTTTCGTAAATGATACAGGTTTATTGTTTATTTTAGTGTAGAGTGCAGTTTCTAAAACATACATCCTAAAATTTGAACTTGACATAATTAATTTTTTTTTTGTATTTGTGTACCAAAATTTCATGTTTTTTTTTTTTTTTTTTTTTTTTTTTTTTTTTTTTTTTTTCCGAACTACAGCGATAAGATGAAAGTAGCTGTCATTGAGTTGCCTTTAAACAGGGTTTAATTTCTATCCAAAAAAGTGCAAGAGTACTAATTTTTTTGTATTGCAATTTGCAAAATTAATTACCTAATCTATACTATTAAAATCTGTGCGCGTCTGTGTGTGTGTGTGTGTGTAGCATCATCTCCTCCTAAACGGCTGGGAGTTGAGTTTCGACCGAGGTATCCACGAATTCAGAAAATTTCGAGAAAGAACCTCAGCTAATTTAAATTTCGAAATTCGAATTAGTTTAGGAGATATTTATAAAAAACCCCATCAAAAATGCTAATTTTTGCTCTCCGCAATTCCGTGATTGTAACCCCTGTAGTCAAAAAAGTGAGAAATAAGCATCGAGGTTGCCATGTTTGGCTATTTTATTAAATTATTTAGACTCCTGCAGTAAAAATAAAACAATAATGATTTTTTTTCTGTTTAGATTATTTACAAAGTTATTTTTTAATTAAAATATTGCGTTCATGTTATATCAGAGCTGGAATTCAATGTTTTTTATGTGTAAAAGAATAAGGGACTGAGAGATTTCCGACACTAATATGTATATTTTTCAGTTTGCCCCCCCCCCCCCAAAAAAAAAGAAATGTCTCATTTGGCGATTTTGAGAAAGTAGTGTAGGTTCTACCGATTTGCACAGTTTTGGGCTTGGCGCAAATTACCGAGAGCGTAACGAAATAGTATTTTTAATAACAAGTATAAGTTTTACGGCGCTATACTTCGATTTTTCATACAGAAATAATGAAGTTATTAAGGCGATTTTAAACGATCTATAGAATTTTCACCAAATTAAGTAAACTGGTTTAACTTAGAGGAATTCCGCCAAATTTCAGAAAATTGAAATTCTCGCATTTTGTACATGGTAGTTAACGGTGATTAAAACCCGCTATAGTTAATAATAATTTAAATAACTGCTACTTATCAATAATAAGCCTGCATTAAATTTTGGCGATCGAACCATATAAATGATAGATAACTATTTCCCATTTTGATTGCTGTTAAATCAATGCTTCGAATGATTCCCTGAAAACAAAAAAATCTCGCAAAATGGTGTATGTTGGCATTTTGGCGATCGAAGTACTGTGTAATAAATAATTGATTCTTATTTGTTAAAGCAGCGCTACGGAAGTTTCTTTTACTAAAAGCTGTTAGAAAGGCGTAATTAATACTGTCTAATATATTTTTTGTTTTACGAATTGAAATGTGTGTTGATTCCTACTTTAGTACATTTCTCAGCAAAGTTGGCGAAAAATATTCAAATGTAGTGCAGCTCTGTACGTATTATTAATTCCATTCCACAATTGAGATGAGCCGATGTCACTAGCGTATGCATAGATATTTTTTTTTTTAATTCCGCCAAACAAAGTATTGCGTATTGCCTTCAGTGTCAAGTTTAATTTGTAATTTGAGCTATTTGACATCGACTGGTGGCGTTAATTACGAAAATATGGCAGTTCTAGCAAAGGAAACATAGATAACTCATTTCGTGTTCTATTTTTAACATTGCTATAGTTTCCGTAGCAACGGAATCCATTGTTGCCACTTGAGTTGTTAAATTTTACAATTAAGTGAAACCACTCCTTTCTACAGCTTTTAAGACTCGAAAAAGTGAAAACGTATCAAATGTGAAACAAATAGAACTGTAACAGACTTGCACCTTAAAAATAATCGAAGCTTTTATGCAATTCTACATACCTTTAATTTTATTTCCTTCGCGTGTGGATGTCATTTTTTACGTCATTTTTGCTGTTTTGCTGGCAGATTATCCGAAGCACATAATCTCTAATGCATTTGCTCCTCCGGACATAAGCTAGAGCGTATGTCCGGCGAGTGTTTGTGTAACCCCATTGTGTTAATCAGAATTTTCTGGTGTCAGATTTTTTGGACCATTTTTTTATCGCGGAGATTCCGATCCTGAAGTATATTCATCACTGATACATGAAAAAAAAGATCAATTATATGCAAGCAGGAGTAGCCAGAAATTTTTCATGGGAATGTTACGACTACTGCAACTCATATATATGTACACGTATGGGTGATAAGGGAGTGAAGAATATACAAAACACCGAAGTTGTTTTGAGGGTTATACAGAATTAAAAATTTCACTTTTAGTAAAGTTTACTTTTGATACAGTTCGGATATTTAGTTTTAATACATTTCGGCCACCAAGGTGAGATGAAATATTAGTAAATACGGCAACCCAGAATTTTCTTAACTATTGAATTTGACACTATGCAACTACAGTAGATTCCCTATAACACGGTATAGATACGTTTCGTGTTATAGAAATCCGTGTTGTGCGGGTCCTGCGCTATATTCCACCTGGAGTGCGGATTGCGCGGTATAATCGCGGCAAAACTTATTTGCGCTGCGTAAAAATACAATGATGTTTGGTGTTGCCATTCAAAAGGTATGTTAATTACAGAAGTTTTGAATAGTTTCTAAACCTCATAAATCCATTTGAAATATCCCCTAAACATCAGACGTAACCTATTAGTACAAAATAAAAGATAATTTAATTAGTAAGAGTATTTTTATTATAATTCCAGAGAAGTAGGAGAACATTCTAATTGGTGTTAGTATAACACTGACAGATTGAAAGAGGCCGTTTTATAGTAGAGGGGATACGCCCTCCCCTTCCTTTTATTTTGAAGGAGAATGTTCATTTTATAAGTTTAAAAAAATCTTAGGATTAAACATTTTTATTTTCTGAGAGTAGGTGTTCTAAAATAAACTAAATGGAGTCTTTTGGACCTCCTAAGTATAACTTAGATTACCATTTAAGTATAACAAACCTAAGATTTTAAATAAATATTTTAGAAAAAATATCGAGGGATCAGTCGCTCTCCCTCACCCTCGCTTCAAAGTTACGCCTCCGAACCAAAGTATTAAATTTATCCGCATTATTTAATGAAAAATCTGTTTTATTGATATTTTAATTTAAAAAATGAATGCACCCATCATGAAAAAATGATTTTAAAAAAATGAGGAGTTAGGCGCACCTCCTTTCATCAAACGATCTATTTCTAAGCTCTTTATAACGAAAATTTCGACCAGTGGGCAGTGGCTACACTCCAATGTCCCATCCCTACACCTATGATACCATATAGGGTATGGCTGCGTAGTGAAAACGCTGTATACAAAAAAAAAATAGTAGTAATAACGATATTAATAATAATAGTAATATTAATAATATACAGTAGTATCAATAGTAATATCAGTACATGACATGTTCATTAATTTCTGCCTACAAATATGATATTTGTCCGTAAACCTTACCCTTTCCCCGTTGCTCACGCCTTGAATAAGTTTTCACATGTGCTGGTGAAGATTATTTAAACTTTAGAACGTTCAAATTTAAAAAATTTTTCAAGGACTTCTGCAGTGTGCTGTTTTGTACTGGAAAATATAGGAGGTTGCTTTTGTTTATGTTCTGTTCTATTCTTTTTGTGTTAATTGTTTTGTGTTGTTCGTTCTACCGCCGGCTTACTGTGTTCTGCCGGCGGTATAGTTTGTACTCTTTTTGAAAATTACTTAATTAAATGTGGCCTTGTGGCTCTGTTTGGGTTTGGGGGGCGGGTCCGTCGGGCTGTGGGCCATTGGGGGTCCTTAGTCGGGTCTTCTGGCTTGTGTCGCTGTGCTGGCCGGTCTTCCCCGGGGGGAATCTTTCGCCCTAAACCTTCGGGTCGGCCCCTCCGGTGGGTGCATTACACATTACACCTATGATACCAAAACTTTTGAATATTAATTACTCATTAAGCATGATAAAAATTAGTGAATTTAATGTATTTGTGAGCAGGATAACGTTGAACTAATTTCAAATATCAAGGTTGAACATATTAACAAATGACAATCAGTAGTGTTCTTACAATTCAGTAATGAGGGGAAGGGATGACAGACCTAATTTTATGGTAAAATAAAAGGCGTAATCGATGTGTTAAAAATTAAAAATATATGGCCTTTATTTTGTGTATGGGGTGAAAGAATTAAACCCATATCCTTCCTTCATGTGAACCTCTCTGATGAACGTAATACCCCTTTTTTTTCAAACACTTTGTACGAAAAGAAGAGTTTGAAGGAATTCTTGATGTCAACCGCGATTGTCCATTATAAATAACTGTATTAAAGCCGTCAGTAGGCAAATAAAGAAATACAACAGTCTACAAAACGCAGGTGTTTATTATATTAAATGTTAATCTAAGATCTCATCGTACCGCTAGCGCATTTAAACTCCAATTTAAATTATGAATCACGATTTCTAATTGAATATTTTCGCTAATCGGTCGCGTTTGTTCAAATTTTATGTATACCAAGTACACCACATCTACATTTTTATATTCGCTGGCCTTCTCGCGCCCCCTCTCCCTATTTTTATCTCTTTTATCTGCCAAAGCTCGTCATAACGAACATTTCGATGAGTGGGCAGTGACTACACTCCGAGATCGACTCCCTCCTCCACCTATGATACCAAAAAGTATTTAATATTAATCAACAAGTAAATGTTATAAAAATTAGACAATTGTGTATAGCATTTAATCATAATTGCATTATATTAATTTTAAATATTAAGGTGAAACATGTGTCAGTGGGGTATGCACTTCAGCATTGAGGGGCGGGAATTATAGACAAATTTCTGCACCTAGACATTACAGACATAATTTTCATATTAAAAGGAAAAAAATTGTTATATTAAAATTTTAAATGAATTGACTTTGTTTTGCATATGGGGGGGGGGGGGGCAGGAATCAGACCAACAGTCCCCTACTTCTGTACCCCCTCTAATAAGCGTAAGCCCTCTTCTAAATAAACAACAACAAAAAAAAAACTCTTAAACTGAAAGCGATGAGAAAAATATTTTGTGTGCGTTCAGCAATTTTTCATTATTTTTTTTTCTTCAATAGTTTTCTAATATTTCAAATATCTTTATATCCTTGAAATTTGAAGTGTACCACTTTACATTTTATTTGGCTTCCCTGTCCTAGTTTTTTTTCTTTTTTTTTTACCTATGAATAAAAATACAACTACAAAATCTGATTGCTTTTTAAATGGTGGGAAGGAGTTTTTTATGAGCTAAAATGACATTGGTCATAAGCAAATCACAAATAGATACAGGCTGCTTTTAATTACTTCCCTTTAAATCTTCATTTTGCCGTCAAAATGGATAAGCCGATTGCCTCCAAATTTTGCATATAAACTGATTGCAGATTGCACCAAATTTTGCAACTGTACGTGAGATGTGCTCATGGGAGGTTTTTTTTTATTTAACTTTTTTAAAAAGTCCAAAAAGTGGCGCTTTGCATGGTGAAATCAGATCAAGAAACGACCCAAATTAGTTAATAAATGCTCAAAACTATTGAATAAATGTGAAAATTGTTTGTAAATTTCTAGTTAACCATTTCCATAGTTAAAGTTGTGTTTTTCCTGTGACCTAGATTCCATTTTCGAACTTTTTTTTTCGAAATTCCCTCAGCGCATCTCATGTAAAAATATTTCGTATTTATGTGCAACCCGCATGTATGCAATGCGTTATCTAACAGAAAAAAAAAAAAATTAGTCTTTATCAGTTCTCAATTTCCTGAAGATTGTATTTTGGACGTTACCGTTTTTATGTAGTAAACTTCAGTTGGTGCAGTAAATTTTAAACAAATTTATGCATAAAAAGTTGATTTGAGATAACTTTCTCAAACAGAATTATTCTGAATGTAAAATTAATCACGAAAATAAAGCTGTCTTGAACATTCAGTTTCATGTGTAATCGTTACAGAGCTGAACTGTGAAATCCCTTTAAAAGTACTACAATGTATCATATTTCTCAGTAAATCATGTCTGAGGAAATAAGTTTTCTCTGTATATTTTAAGGATCTTCTGTAGTAGGAAAAAAAAAGATTGAGTAATAAATACACTTAAATCATTTGACATTCGATTACTTTTTTCATGTGTTCATTTCTATTGTTATAACTAAATAAGACACACTGCGAGTTTTCACAAAACTGCATTCATAAAATACGCACTAAGGGCTGTTTAAGGTGAAAATATTTCACTGGCGTTGTTTAACTTGTTCCAATTATTCACCGAACCTCTGGATTTGTGTACAGAAAATAATTATACGGGAAAAGTATATTCTAACCGAAGCATCTTCCCAGTTATTATTTTTTTCATAAGAAGGCAATGTTCGGATTTCAGTCATATTACGCTGTAGGCGGACACAAAGGTGGAGTCTACAGTGTGTTAATATCGCCCATAAGAGCTTGAGAGATCAACTGTCGTAAATTGAGTGCCAGATCTTGCATTTTCGAAAGCGAGGCAGATACAAGACCACCTTCGCTTCTTTCTTAAGCTTGAATTGCCGCACCAAACAGGGATTTCAAGGTAGTGCAAAATTTTAAAGCTTCCGCTTTTGCTTATCCCTCTTTAAAATATTTTCTACGGGCGCAATTCGAAATAAAGCATCACACTGATGGGCGGAAGTAGTAAATATTCATACAATTAATTTTTTTATGCGAAAATTTTCTTTCAATAGTATAATTGTAAGATCTTTTCCCCTTAACCGAAACTATTCCTCTCATTATTTATTTAACTTTTGTCGTTCTTTATTTCTGTTTTTCTTTCAACAGTTCGGGCGTAACGTTAGAAGTTCTTTTAACAGTTCGGGCGTAACGGGAGAAGGGTATACGAAATTATATTGTCCCACAACAGTTTTTGTCTTTAAATTTCAGAATAAGCTTTGATTTGTTTAAAATAATAATAATAAAGAGAAGTCTAAAGTCTTACAGTACTGGAAAAAATTCTTTTTTTCTTTCTCTCTCTAATAATTGTGACTTTATGGAAGTATATTAACTTTATAATTAAAAAACCTAATTATTAAAAATTTGCAAGTTTAATACTTTTTGCGTAGTGCTTTTCATTTCCTATGTTTTTATTTAAATTAATACACAAACGATTTATAAAATATGTGCACTGTATTTAATATCATGACTTACGAAAAATATTTTAAAGCCCAGTGCGTGAAAAAGTAAGCGTTTAATTATGTTTTAAGTAGTTTACTAGAAATAAATAGCGAAGAAGCACTAATACATTTCATTTTTTGCTATAAATTCATTACATCTGAAGCAGTCTTCTTTCCCGGAGCTGCAGTTCAATTATATCTATATATCACCTCATCATTGCAAATGATTAAACACATGAATGCGTGTTTCAAACATTCGACAAGTAAAGATTATTTTAAACAGAGTGTACATTTAACATAACATTTAACATAACATTTAACATAACATCACATGGAGATATATGAAAAATTCGTGCAATGTATTATATCGCGTTAATAAATGGTCTGTAAGTTGCGAAATTTCATTTATTTTTTATAAAAATATTATTACAAAATTTTTCATTTTTTTAAAATAAGCAATCTGGTCATCTACATCTCATTCTTCCCTCCGTGGAAAAAAAATATACTACTAATGCATTACGCAATCAGTTTATCACTTTATTTTTTATTTATCTATTTCTTTTTTACTTTATGTATAAATAATTTTGAAAATTAAAGCGATAAAAATATATAAAACATCGATAATTAAAGACATTCACGATTTAATAATCTTGAAATGCTTATATAGAGAAATCTTTCGGAGCTGAAAATTATTAAAAATCCCTAAAAACGGGAAAACCAGGGATTTAATATTTATACAGCCTATTTTTGTACATATCTGTTCAAAGTTTCAAACCGATGGGTCAAGCCATTTGGGAGTTGCCGTTCAATAGACACACCCATTTTATTGAAAATTACACATTATGCTATGAAAATTACACATTGCCCCATGAAAATTACACATTAAACTGTATTTTCTCCAAATGAAGTTTTTTTGTGATTTTCTTGCCTTCAAAATGTTCCCTGCGACTTAATTTTGGTCGGAATTGTACAAAATTGACTACAAACATTATTCTCATATATTACAATAAATCTGTGTATCCTTTTTAAATAGGGTCAAAATTTCGATTATATGTATACGCCCTAATTTCCACCACCGGAAAGTTTTGCTACAAATATTTTAAGGGTATATATAGTACCGTGGTCCCTTAACGTATTGGTGGTCCGCTATCGAGGAGGCCTGTTGACATTTCAAAGCATTACATTATTTCGGTCTCTCGGTGATTATGACCACCATTTTGCTTTTCTTTTCTTTTAGATTCTTATTTTGTAAACTATTTTCAAGGTTTAGAAAACTACATTTGAATATGCTACTTACTGTTTTTCTTTGAATGTTGTATCGCTTATAAACTTAAGGGGATGGTGGACACCCAAATCATCAAATTTGGCCCCAAAAAATGTGTTTTTTTCTTTTTTACATACTGATATTCTACAGTTAAAGCTGAACCATGGAGAAAAAACCGCGTATGTCTAATTTTTTAAAAAGATATTTGGGTTTGAAAAAATTAAAAGGACAGTTCAATGTCCACAAAAATGCAAACAAACACGTCACAATTTTTATTGAACGTTTTACAAAATAAGCTAATATTCGAATGTGTGTGTGGGATTACGACCGATTAGCTCCGAGTGGGCTCTAGGTCGAAGGGTGGGATGCCCTCCGTGGGGGTCTTTCTAAGGGGTCCTAACCCGTATTTACGCTAAGTTTCGGAGAAAACCACGGAAAACTCCGAACGGTTAGGTCGACGGACGCGCGATGGGACACGCCTACCAAGTTTCATCATTTTATCTCAAGTGTAAGTACGTTAAAAATTAAACAACTAGTACAACAATGGCCGCAACGATTGCTGCACTTTATCCAATAATCAAGGTTCAAAGTCCGGACGATAATATCGTTCATGTGTTTGATGTCTTGTTCACACTACACGCAGAGGGTCCATTTTATCGATCACGCCGAAAATACTCAATAACAGGGTGTAGGTATTTCAAAATTTTAACCTTTCTAGTGCTTTAACCCATTAAGCGCCAAAGCTCCCATTACGGGAACATCTATTATATATTTTTTTTTCTTAAAATATTTTAACGCAAATTACGAAATACACATTTTATATAAACCTTTACACTATAGGGTGTGTTATATATTTTTATCGGAACAATATATTTTAATTTAATGTTTTTTTCTAATTTTTAAAAAAGTGAAATTTTGTCTTTATGACTGTCTTATGTAAAACTTAAAAAAAAATAAAATAAATGGTCACTTAAATGTTTCAAGTAGAATGTCTATTTGAAACCAACATCTTGAAGAACAACATTCTTAAAATCCTGCATGAATAGATTCCTATGAAGGAATGTTATGAACGCTGATATTTCTTGTTCCCACAGCGGGAGCTTTGGAGCCTCCCACTAGTTAGCATTTCCAGTTACTCTGTATTGGGTTCCTGGTCATTCTGGCATTCCTGGTAATGAGATGGCGGATTCTCTTGCCAGGTTGGGCTCTGGCTTTTTTTTTGTTGGACCTGATCCGGTTCTCGGTATCTCGAGTAAATGTTACAGGGATACTGTGTTTAGCCACTTTGGCAAGCTTCAGTATTCCAGCTGGCTTACGTGTAATGGCCAGAGGCAGGCCAAAGAGATCCATCTTGGCTTTCCTGGTGTTAGATGCAAGGAACTTCTGTGTCTCAACAGGTCCAGTCTCCATAGGGCTATTGGCCTTTTAACTGGGCACTGTTGCCTTAAAAGGCATCTTAACATAATGAAGGTTGTCGATGATCCCACTTGTCTTCTTAAGGAGGAAACTGCTTTACACATCCTCTGTGAGTGTGAGTACTTCTCTGATTATAGGTTTGAGCATCTTGGGCGCCATGTCATTGAGCCCTGGGAGATTCATAAAATGTCTGTTAGGTCTATGCTGATGTTCGCATCTGCTACTGGGCTCCTTTCCCATATTGCTTGGGGATGATACAATAGACCCATGGTCCCGGTGCCTGGCCCTTTTTGGCCCTCCCCTCCAAGTCATAAGTCATAGCATTTCCAGTCTGATTTTGCTACCGTTCAACAATAAAGAAAGGTTTGGCACTTCGCATGCTGGTTATTTCGTACATTATAGTATCAACAACAAAAATAATTACTTTATATATACAATTTTGAGCAGCATCTGCGTAAAAAAAGGAATTCCTGCATCCAAAATGGAGAAAGACATTTATCCCCATAACACGCCAAAGCTCCCGCTGCGGGAACATGTTATATTTCCTAAATGCTTTGAGTTTAAAAAAAAATTTTCAACTGTTCTATAATAGAGGCATGCAATGTATGTAAAAAATGTATATACATTTAAAAATTTCTATCTGATTCTCATAGCGGCGTTTAATGGGTTAACTCGTGAACTATTTGTCGCACAACAATCAACCAAATATGCACGTCGTATACGTTATAAAAGCTGCACGCCTACCAAGTTCCATTATTTTATCTCATGTGTAAGTAGGTTAAAAATTCAACAACCGATACAAAAGAGGCCGCTAGGGTGTCTGCACTTAGTTCAAAGGACGCATAAATCCAAGTTCTAAGTCCGGACGATTACATCGCTCGAGTTTTTACTTTGTCTAGTGAAACACTACACGGAGAGGTGCCATTTTATCGATCACGCCGAAATTACTCTATATACAGGGTATTGACATTTCAAAATTTTTAACCGTTCTCGGGCTGTAACTCGTGAACTATTGATCACACAATAATCAACCAAATATGCACGTGATCCACTTTACAAAAGCTACAAAACTACCAAGTTTCATCATTTTATTTCACCCATTCCTACAACCTCTATACAGGGTGTTTCAAAAAAAACGTGGACAAAATGACATGGCAGATCTGTCATACAACAAGGATCAAAAATCGCATAGGAACAAAGGGTCGCAAACGCCTGTACAGAGCGCTAGAGCCATGACAGGGCATTGCGATACAAACACGAGCTAACAAACGGAGATTGTCTAGCCGTGGATGCGTTGGGCATAAGATGGCTAGTTACACGCACTGCGAAATGGCTGACATGCATTTAGTTTATGGCATGGCCAACTGAAATGGACGAGAAGCCTTGCAAATGTCTCGTGAGAAATATCCTGGTAGAAAGGTGCCTAGCCGCTCATACTTTGCCGCTCTGCATCGACGATTGTGCGAAACCGGCTCGTTAGACGTGCACTAGCCGGATGCTGGTCGCCAACGAATAACTCGGGCAATTGATGCAGAAGAGAGTTGTCCAAGAATTCCAGCGTAATCCTTCAACAAGTACATGAGTTGTATCCCGAGAGACCCATAGCCACCACGCTACCGTCTGGCGCATTGCACACGACGAAGGACTACATCCTTATCATTTTCAACGCGTCCAGGCACTGGAACCGAGAGATTACAACAATCGTATGGATTTTGCTCGATGGTTTTTGCAAGAACATGCTGCAGACCGAAATTTTGCAGCAAGTGTTCTCTTCACGGTTGAGGCTGCGTTCCCATTAGAAGGTGTGATGAACTTTCACAACCAGCATACGTGGGCGGATGAAAACCCGCATGCTACACGTTCTCACGGCGCATAACGAAAATGTTCCGTTAACGTGTGGGCTGGCATTGTAGGAGACTGTTTACTTGGTCCGTACATTCTCCCAGAAAGACTTAACGGTCCCATTTATCTAACATTCTTGCAAGAGGTTCTGCCAGAAATGCTGCATGATGCCTATTCGTCGACGCATTCGATTTCAACACGACGGAGCTCCTGCATATTTCAGCACAGACGTTAGAGCACATCTGAAGGCTACTTTACATGGCGGCTGGATTGGTTGTGGTAGACCTATCGCAAGGCCACCACGATCACCAGACCTGTCTCCCTTGGATTATTTCTTATGGGGATTTTTAAAAGGAGTTGTGTATGAAACACCTGTTGAAAAGCCGGAAGACTTGGTAGGAAGAATTGTGGCAGCAGGCTGTGTTCGAGATACACCTGGTATCTTTGAGAAGGGGCGGCGTTCCATGCAACGTAAATGCCAGGCGTGTCTCGATGCACCTCGCAAAAACTTTGAGCATCACCCGTAGGCTTCACATTTGGCTTGCATTAGTCGCATGTGAGTGAGTAATTATTAAAAAAATGATCTGTAATGGTTTTGCTTCTTCTCTTTGTGTTATGTATTATTTTAGACGCCCAGTAACGGCTCCGGATCGTAGTTGCGACCCTCTGTTCCTATGCGATTTTTGATCCTTGTTGTATGACTGATCTACCATGTCATTTTGTCCACGTTTTTTTGAAACACCCTGTATATATTACTGGTTTTTGATTATGGTGTCGGGCTTTCTTTAAATTTTCCCACGTGTATGAACGGCGCACTGTTGTTGCCAAGGTCGTACCCAGGGGAGTGGTCCAGGGCGTCCGGACCCCCTCCAAAATTTCAGTTTTTGTATACAAAATAATAATGATGAAGTTTTGTTACATAAAATTCTGCCTTTTTCACCGTTTTAGACCCCCTCCGAAATTTTTGGACCCACCCCAAAATTTTTTTCTGGGTACGTCCCTGATTGTTGCTGATAATCGTCAGTATTGTTAATGAGATTTAAAATTAGGTTATTTCTTTTTTGCTGTCTGATATACACTGCTATAAAAAATCAGAATTTCAGCGACACATCAATCTGGTTTTCACGGGAGAATCTCCCTTAGTGGTGAATAAAGGATTTTTGCTGTTTTTTAAAGGAAGTTCTGTTAAACGAAAATTATCTGCGATTCTTCTGAAAATCTAGTTCTAAAAGGACAGTTGCCGTTTTCTTTCTGGCACCTGCGACCTTCGACTCATAAAATGTCTCTCAGTCGCTTCCGCTCGTAATAATAATATCCACAAAGCTGATTTTAGCAATTTTGAATGCAAGATGTTCGTTGCTCATTCTGCCTACAGTTCAATTTGGTGTTAAGATCCCTTAAACGCAGGGACTGATTACCGAAAAGGCTCGGGAAGCTTGAGCTTCCCCTCTGAATTTGAAAGGGGGGGGGCAAAAATGACGAAAATCTTTAATAAGAATTCAAATTTTTGTACATAAATGATTTTTTTATTGTAAAGATTTTTGTTGAAGAGAAGTGGAAAGATATATTTAAGGTTTTTCAGAAGTCTGATACTTCATCTCCCAACACTTCTAAATTCGTTGCGATCGTCTTTGCCTAGGACATCCGCTCTAGTTGAGGGATTTTTTTCTATTATGGGGAACAACTCGTTGGAAGAAAGGGATAGACTTTCATGTATAATGTTTAACATCTAAATATCAAAATTAATTCTGAACGTTCATGCTGATTTTTATAATGTTATCAAAACAAACAAAGAATTTCTGGAGGGGAAAAAAAACAAAAACATATCTAATGCAAAGTACCTCTAAACAAATAAACTTTAATATTCCAGTAAGATAATGTTTTTAGTTTATTTTTTAAAGTAATTTGAAAAATACTATAAGATCTCGTTACAATGTACTAAACAATCATGAAGATTAATGAATAAAATATTTTTATCAAAGGAAATCATTAGAACCAATTAAATCAATGAAATTTCATTTCAACAAATAGAATATTTTTATCAAAGAAAATCATTTAAAAATTTACTTTTCCCAAACAATAAGGGTAGGGAAGGACGAAACAAGACTGAGCTTCCCCTCACTTCAGAGGTTAATCGGGCCCTGCTTAAACGTACAAAAATATTGTCGCATCACGCATGTGACAGATGACTGCAGATAATTGGAGTAAATTATTTTACTTAATGGTAAGTCCTTTTGCTGTGGGTGCTTACTTCTTGGTGTATTCGCTTGTGATAATTTTATTTTATATCCGAATATCAAATGCATCTTTTTCATATTCAAAGTTGTAAAATAAATTCAACCTAAATATGGAGGAGATGCTTTCGGTAAAGATTTTGCTTTAATGGACATAGTTTCTTACGATTGGATTATAAAAATCTCATAGCTGTTGTAAAACAAATGAAGTTATGATATCTTCACTCAAAGTGAGTAAGTACTATTTTACCTTTTTCATGTAAATAAATTGGGTTGCTGCTTTAATTAAATCTCACAGCTGGTTTAACCATGATTGCATTTCTGTATTTTGACTGTACTGTGAATTCGTTTTATAACTAGAGACTATAGTGAAATTATATTCTATTTATTAAAAAAATATTTTTTGTATAGTGTTTAAGATATATGTAATGTATTTGCCTTGATTTAAAATTTATTTTTTTGGGCTAATAATCATAGATTACAGCTCTGATAATAAAAAATGAAGAAAACGAATAATTCAAACATATTTTTATCTGTGAACTACTTATAACATTATGTGTACATGTATGTACACTTTTTTAAAACAACTCTGGTGTTTTACGACCAGACCACCTCCCCCTCCCCCCCCCCAAAAAAAAAATTACTGAAGCTGGCGATGCAGTTACAAAAAACTAATTCTATATTTTAACAACTAAGAAGGCATAAAAACTTTGTTAACATTGCATATCCATTTACCTACACACATATATATATACGGAAAAGTTGGGCTAGGACAGCTTTATCTCACATGTAATATAACTACATAAATAAAGCGCTTCAATTTCTATTTGAATGTATAACTATGTATTTGAATGATTTGTGAATGTTGGTTTCAAAAATGATTATTTTTTAATGTATAAAAACTATATTCTAGGCTCTAGGGTAAATAAATTATTTTTTGGAAGTATGTAGGTACCCAGTTTTATCCAATAATGTTACATATTAGAAAATAAGACATAATATCTTTCAATTGTAATATAAAAGCTGATTCCATAATTTTAAATAATGCTTAAAATTCTTCTTTGTGATATAGGAGAAAAAAAAAAAATATTTCTCTAATAGGGTAAATAAAACAATTTCCTGCCTGAAAATAATGGAAAAAAACCCTATTCTGCGACTGAAAATAACGGGATAAAACCTGATTTTGTGACTGAAAATAAGAGAAAACCATTTCGTAAGTTAACATTTGAATAGTAATAAACCGTTTCTCCAACAAGTTCCTGAAATAAACAGTTATTTTCCGGCAGCATTGCTGCCAGACAATGACCTATTATCTCAGGAACTTTTTATAACAGTGTATGTATTTTGTTTTTATATATAATATCAATAATTTTATATGTATATATATATATATATGTTCATTATAGGTGAGGCCTGAGCCCCCCCAATAATTCTGGAAACTTTGCGCCTATGCCATCTACTACAAAATCGAACCACATCAGATGAGAAAAATCAGTTTTTAACTGTCCTGAGTCCAAAAACTGCATCATAAAAAGCAACAATGAAATCGCCTGTTAATTATTTTAAGTTTATTTTTCATTAGAAAATCAAATTGAAAGACAGCATGTTCTACAACAGATTGATGTGTCTCAGGGATCATCTGAACGCATTGTGCTAAAAGGACTAAGATTAGGTAATTTTGATGGACAGACTGTTGATAAATGATGGCTGATCATTCTATCATTTCTGAAATGGCACATGAGCAGCTGTATCCGGAATTCGCAATGTGTGGAAGAGCACCATCTTGTATAAAAAAAGATCCTACCTACACATGCATGCTTAAGTACTAGAATGATGTGACTGCATAAGACCAACAAACATTTATCATTGACAGTACAGGGATTGGGATCTACATGACCCATCTCCTGTACTGTCAATGGGGATGGATCATGACATGACCCATCATGTCATGGGGATGCTTCATTTATCAATTGATAAATGAAGCAGCCAACATACACCACACAGTTGCCTTTGCAAAATGAAGAGGTTGAGAGACTCTTGCAAATGGATTTTTCATAATTCATATTCTGCAATTATGAGTATTGACATGTCCTTGCAGATGGAAAAGGGTTTCATCTATTCATAAAATGTTTTATGGCAATTTGCTGTCCACTTTCATGCAAAAAAGAAATTCTAGTACAAAAGTCTATCTTACTGGCAGATCAGCAGGATATATCTCCTGAACACAGATAATTTTGTATAGATAGCAATGAAGGGTGTTCTGTAGAGTTTTATGCACCATGTTCACAAGTAGGTGCAAAGCTTGAGCAATCCTCCCATGCACTACACGTTTGCACACTACAGCTTGCCTCTTGCTGAAATGCTGGGACCACATCTTCTACTGATGTTGAAGCAATCAGTTTGCTCCTTCTGTCAGATTTCACTTCAAAAGTACTTTTGTATTTCCATAAACATTTTTTCAAGACCCTTGAGACATTAGACCAGTCTTTTTTATACACTTTGTTTGTATATTATGGCAAAGTGCCAGGTATCAATAAAATTTAAAATTCTTTTATGCCATGCCATTTGTCTATCACCATGGCATAAAAACTCTTTTATGCCATGCTATTTGAGTATATTCAGTTTTAATTACAGGTTATACAGAGCAATGGCTCTTTTTTTTAGAGCTTTTTGTAATAAGCATATTTTGCAAGATTTATCAATCCTTTTTTCTCTACAGAAAGGCACTGAGAATACTTTAACTGAATATACTGACCACTGAATATACTTTAAAATAAAAAGTTTTGCATATGATACAACCACAGAAAAACCATTTCTAAAGTACATTAAATATTTTATTTTTAAAAATCACTGTTTAAAAGATATAACAACAAGAATTTTAACTATATACAAAAATTCTACAATTTTTCAAGTGGTTCACTTCTACATATTACAGATATTCTTCTATCACGCTCGACTTTTTCGCCTTTAAAATATGAAATTTTATTTTCTAAGATTTCATGAGTAAACTTGTATCTTGCTATTCCCCTAAATGGAGAGAAGAAAATCAATTTAACACATTTGTAATAACATGCATGTATACCTATATAAATCATAACACAAGACAAGAATAAGTAGCAATTTATCACAATGAAGTAAAAATTAATGATCTGTTTCACAATAGTAACTATTAGACTTTTGCATTTCGACAATAGTAGAATCAATTTTATTTTTACTTTCTAAATTGTAGTGTCAGGTAATTGTTGCAGAAACAGTCTGCTGCAAAACAACAATAGATTGTTGGTTGAGTCTGTCTAAAACTTTTGTAGTCTAGTGGAAGATCAAATGTTTGTGGCCCTTTAATTTTTATGAATTTTGTAAAAACTTTATGTATGAAAACAATAAATAAGAGCTTAAACTTTTCACATTGTTTTATAACTTTAGTTACATCATACATGCGATTCAGGGATCACACTAGAAATAAAAAAGGGCAGGGTTGCACATTACAGAACAAGGGCAGTGTTTGGGTAAAGGGCATATCATATCACACAAAATGGGCAATTTTTGTAATTATTGCCTAAAAACACATAAGGGTAACTTTTATAAAAATACTTTTATGTCCGAAAATGTGTTTTATTAATAGTAAATTTTTAAGCAAATGATTAAACAAAATTTTGAATTTTTTTTATCAGATTTTTAAAGCGAATGAAATCTGAAGTGAGAATAAAATTTATATTATGAAGAAAATACGCAATGCATGACACAATATATTCATTTAGTTTTTAAATTTGTATCAGTTATCGCAGATCATTTCACTCTGAAGTTATTGATATCAAATACACTATAGAATCAATAATTAAGATATATAAGTTACATAAATGTACACAATTTAAATACATAGAACTATCTTATATATGATAAAATAATTAAATTAATAATGTGTATGGATTTTATTACTATATTATCCATAAGATTGTTGATGTAAAAGTTGTTTTCAATAGAATTAAATCAATCAAAAGTGATTCCAATTTGAATTACCATTTTAAAATGCTACGTAAGCAACCTGAAAATTCAAAAGATGCATAATCAAAAGCAAAGTGAATATATATAATGAGAGGGGAAGAGAATGAATCACAGCAAAAACAAAAAATCCTCTGAGGAAGTTGAAAACCATATGTAGTAATTGTAACAAATAGCCACAATTCACAAACAATAACTCCATTATAAGTTTTCATTGAAAAAGGAATACATTCAGGGCTTAACTTGCATGGGACCTCAGTTCTTGCACTTCTTTGTTTTTTCAGTGAATTTTTAAATTAAGTTTAAAATTTTAATAGCCTTCATGGTTGTTTCTATTCATAAATTTTATTACAAAGGATATAATTACAGTGGTAAAAAAAATTTTACAATAAACTAGGTAATTAGAGTTGTAATTTATATTGGTTTAAATTACAACTCTAATTCTTTTGTTAGAAATTAAGCCTTGAATATGTTTAATTAAAATACATGAGATAAATTTTCTATGAGTAGTTATGCTATATTTCCTTAGTAATTCTAGTTTTCCTGACCATTATACTTCAATTTTTTTTATCTTGAAATAATAATCATTAAGGTTAGACTTTTTAAAGTATACTGTTTTAAATGATATTTTAAATGAAATAAAATTTTACAAATGAAGGAATGAATGAACTAATTTGAATATTAAAAATCAATAATCAATTTATTATCAATAATATAAAACTTTAATACCATTAGAGGAAAACTTAATACAATCTCCTGACTTTAGCTTTTTTTTCCATTTTATAGCTGCTTTTGGTAAATAATCATTTTTATCATCATAAGTTTTTTTTACATTTTCTATCTTTAACCTGTTCCTATTGTCGGCCAAAATTAATTTTAACTGAGAAAAAGCTCTCACAACTTCTGCTTTAGAAATAGGCAAAGTTATAGTGATGTTTATCAATGTCTTCATAAAGGAAATCAATCATTCCTCTGCTGTGATTTCTAATTTTGAAAGATGCACCAATATAAATGGAATACTTAACTTGCTACACTCAAAGTTCTTATTTAAAAATATTTCCTTTACATTTTTTAACTCTTGAAGAAGTTGTTCTTCTTCAATATCAAAATATTCTGAGAGTTTGATTAGTTCTGCTTCTCTATAATTCTCTATTTCCGCCATTTCCCTTAAATCAAGGATGGCCAAGTTTTTATCACTCCTTGATTATCAAGGCATTGCAAAATTTTTTCGCATAGAAAATTAATGAAATGCTTTGCATCAGCTTTAAATCTATCATTTTTTTCCCCTATAGGTACAATTATGTTGAACTTTCTAGGATACTCATCTATTTCTCTGCTACACGTGCCACCTGGTTTTTTGCTTAATTTTTCTAGGTGTTTTAGTGTAGTTTGTACATGACCCTCAATATAGCCTGTAGTGGCATTGTACAGTGTTGATTTTTAGTAAATGAAAATTCAGTTTGCATAAAACATTCAACACATCACAAAGAAAACGGATGCTCTGGGAAAACTCATATTTTAATAGTGTGCCAAGAGTTCCCTCGCAGTTGGACTAGCCAAATTGGAGGACTCTCCTTTGGCAACAGCATTTTCCAGGATTGCAAGTACAGCTTTATAATTAAATCTAATTCAATTTACTGCTGCATCACGTGACAGTCACGCCTTTTTCTTTACTGAAAAACAGATTGGCATTTAACAGACTATATGTTCTAAACGTGCTGTACTTATAATACTTATATGTTGCAGTTAATACTTCATCAATTTTAGTAAATCTTGAGAGAGATTCGAAAGTGTTCTTTGTTGCTAATGCTAGTCTATGATTCATACAGTACACTGTTATAATTTTTTTATTTTGTTCTTTTAGCTTTGTTGCAATGCCTTCATTGTGTCCTGTCATAGCACTGGCACAATCACTTACAAATCCAGTCATTTTTTCATTCCTCTACATTTGTCAATGACTGGAGTCAATACCGAAAGAATTGTAGCTGCTTTTCCATCAGTTAATTCAGTATCTTCAACAAAAGAAATTTTTGGTTCACCGTCGTTCAAATATTTGACTCCTACAGGCATGTGTTTTTGATTATTTATGTTGGAGGTTTCATCTGCCATTAATGAGAAACATGGGCTAGTTTTCACATTTTCCAATATTGCCTCTTCTTTTACAGCAGACGCTGTATCCAGGAATTCATTTATAGAAAAATAACTAGTACAGTTTGCATTTTTGGCTTTATGAATTGGTCTTAATAATGGGCTTTCTAGTTTGTTGATAGCAAAATTGATGAATTCTTCAAATAAATAGATGTGTGGTAAATTATGTTTTACAAAAAAATCTAAGCACTTCATTGCTGTGAGTACTGCCTTAAATGATTTTGAGTTTCCTTCATCTTTCTCAATATTTGCAAGAAGACTTGTTTCAGCAACAACTGAAATAGTGTCCATTTGTGATTTTTCATGGTCTTTTATTTTATCTAGTCTAATAGTCACACAACCATTCTTAATCCAAGGAGAATTTTGAAATTTTGTGGTTTGACCATGATATAATTAATTCACAAAGTAAAATATCTTTCACCATTACACGTTGAATGTTTCAGCCATGGAAATGATTGCAGACATGTTGGATTAAATATAGTTTGTTGCTTACCAGTGCTCTTATGCTCTTTATTGGAATTTGCTTTATAATCAAAAACTTGTTCGTCATTAGATTCATCTTCAAATAGAGTTCCTTATACATTTTCTGTTGTTTCCTTTGGCTGATTGCATTCAACTGAAATATCTTCATAGTGAGTCGCATTGGCACTTAAACCTCTTTCAGTTGATAAAGAGGTTCCTTCTTGAAAAAATACAGGGCCATCAATTACAGTGGCATCATTTGATCTTTCACTATTTCTTTCTTCATAGTGCATTGGCACTTAAACCACTTTCGGTTGATAGTGAGGTTTCTTCTTGAAGCATTATAGGGTCATCAATTACAGTGACACCATTTGATCGTTCATTATCTCTTTCTTCATGAGTTGCATTAGCTTTTTTGGTTGATAAAAAGTTTTCCTTTTGTAACATTTCAGGTTCATCAATTTCAATGACATCACTGGATCTTTCATCATTTGATACCTTGAACATGAAAAAGAAATAAATAAATCACTATGTCAAAAATGGCATATCTTATAGGTAAATATGTAAGAGACCCAAAAACTCTTAACTATTTAAGCGAGGTTGGCAAGTTCTTAATAAACTCCACCATCTGGTAAAAATTTCATCAAATATTGCTCTTTTTGTAGTACAGTAGAAGACCCAAAATCCGCACAGCTTGGGACCAGGCCTTGTGCGGATTTTAGAATTTTGCGGATTTCGGGTCATGACAGGAAAAAATGCTCCAATTTTTACCCAGATAAAATCATATGAAAATAATGTAAACATGATTAAACATCTTTAAAAAAAAAACATACTGAAAGTGGTTATATTATTTAAATTTAATTCTTAATTATAGAATTAATACAAAAGGAGAATAAACTTACAAATTATTTTTTTAACTTGGCAAACATTTCTTTTATAGAAGTTTGTTTTAAAACTTTAGGGTGTTGCAGTCTCAGTTTTTTTTGTATTTGATGAACAGTCATAATTTCTTGTTCTGTTATGCAGTTTTGCTGCTCTAAAAACTTCAGGTATTTTTCGCCTGCAGTCAAACCTTCATCGAAAAGTATTTTTTCCTCATCCTGTTCACCTGCAGCACTATCACTATCGGAGTCCACATCCTGAGGCTTTAAAACTGAATCGATTATTTCACTATCGGTTAACTGTTCAGTTATTTGATTATCATCAGAGTTCATGTATTCTAGAATGTCACTTTCTTGAAACAAGGGTTTATCGCCCATCACCTGCTTGGCGTAAATCAATAGCTCTTCAGCTTTAGCTTTCATTGGATTCTCTCTGAACCCAGAAAATTCAGCATCTTCATCTGTTTCTATGAACAGAGATGACGGCCAGAGGTTATGCCATCCATTCACGAGAGTGGACTTAGACACAGAGTTCCAGGATTCTGCCAGAACATAAATGCAATCCTTGATGGAAAAGATTTTTTTAATGTCTTCAAGTCCGAAAGAAGGCACAGCATTTAAAATCTTCTTCAGAAATTCTGTCTTGTAGTAGCATTTCAAACTTCGTATGATACCTTGGTCCATGGGCTGAATTAAACACGTAGTGTTGGGTGGTAAAAAATGGGCAACCACATTGTCAGAACACAAAATCGATTCATCTGGATGTGCAGGACAATTATCCAAGAGCAATAAAATTTTACAGTCAGGTTGCAAACCAACACTCGTGCAATGATTTCGGGCCTCCTTTACAAAATGGTTCATGAACCAATCAGTTGTAATTTCTTTTGTAATCCAGGCCCGTTTATTACTCCTGTATATTACAGGTAACGTTTTCACTCCTTTCAATGCACGGGGATGTTTGCTTTTGGCAACTACAAGCAATTTGCACTTGTACGTACCAGCTGCATTGCTGCAAACTAATACCGTTACCCTTTCTTTTGATTCTTTAATTCCAGATGAAGCACCTTCTTCACTAGCTGCATATGTTTGTCGTGGCAAACATCTCCAGAAAAGACCAGTTTCATCTGCGTTGAATATCTGTTCTGGAGATAAATTTTCACTAGCCACTAGTGAAGAAAATTCATCGATAAACTCCTCAGCAGCTTCCCTGTCAGCTGAGAGTTTCTCTCCATGTGTTTTAATATAGCGCAGACCATGCCTCTGTTTGAATTTCTTCAACCAGCCTGAACTAAAGTCACAGGGTTGCTCCACCTTTAATTCAGCATGCAACTCTTTAGCTTTCGCTCTTAGTACAATTCCAGAAATTGGGATCCCGTCATCTCGCCGAGCTCTGAACCATTCGTATATTATGGTATCCAAATCTGCAGATTTTGCCCGATGCATAGTTTTTCGATTTTGAAATCCTGAATTGCTGTCACTTTTACTGTAAAAATTCAAATATTTTTCTTTACTTTTCCGAATGTCGTATACCGTTCTTACGGAAATGCCATAAGTTTGGGCAATATTTGCAGGACTTGTGCCGGTATCCAACTTTTTGATGATTTCCACTTTTTGGAGAATTGTTAAAGAAACATGTTTTCTTTTACTAGTGCTGGTGGAAGCTGTGGAATCACGGACTCGTTTCAAGTTCGACATTATAAAATAAAAAATAGCAGAAACTGCAACTCGTGCATCCAAAAAAGAGCAAACAACAAACGTTATAACGTTAGAGCGAGTACCATGTGATAAAAGCCACAGACGCACATTAACGCTGCGCCCCGTCAAGGTCAAAGATCAACCACAGAGTTTAACTTCCTCCATAAACACAGAGGAGAAATACAACAGAACGAACACCTGCACAGCAGAATCGCTCTTTCGCAAGTGACGTCATCACAACGCGTGAAAACAAGTTGCTCGTACTCTGGTTTTGCAAACTCGTGGGTCGCTGATTTCATTGTTTACATTCAAGAAGCTGCGCGGATTTTAGAGCCTTGCGGATTTTGGATCGGCGGATTTCGGGTCTTCTACTGTATTATAAATGCTACTTGATGTCTTTAACATTGCATACATAAGCTATGAATAAATGTGAAATATTAATGTTAATTTTAAAGAAATATGGTATATTATATTTTATATACATATATATTTTTTGTGTGTGCTAGAATGCTGTGTGGAAAAAATGAAACAAAGTACTAAGTGTTATTTTATTGCAAAATATTTCGTGTTTTAATATCTGTAATGAATCAATTAATTAATAATTAGAAAAATAAAGCACCATAATCAGCAAAAACTGCTTACTTTGTTTATATAAGTCCTTCCAATTTAGGTATTGAGATTAAATCAAAAATAAGCTTAAATTAAATATCCAGATGTGTTCTCTTCATTTATTTAAGACTAAGTTAAGTTCTACAAGAGATTTCCTTTTAAGGGTGACTTTCAGCCGCTATCTTTCTGATGGGAGTTAAAAAATATATGCATACAGTATCAGGTACTTCATACATTAAAAGATTTGAATGCTTATTGACTAGGATTCTGACAATTGGTAATTTCTACCCAGTTATTATCATTTCAATCATGTTTTACCCAATATTCCAAATTTAGTTTTAGGTTTAGCAAATGAGTTAATTCGGCTAATAAGTTTATCATACTGATTTTATCCAAATACATTGGCTCTCTGTGTAACAGTGCTATATTTAACAATTTCTTTTAAAGATGATATTTCACAATCTCGGTGCATACACCACAGAAAAATTACTAGTTAAGGACAGCATTTCAAATTAACATCATTTTTTAAAAATTGCCATTCCTAAAACATAGATAATTCTACTACAGAAAATATTTACAGTAGACTCCCTTTTAACCATCCTCCATTTAACTGGATCACTGCTTTAACCAGCTGTATTTGATTTAAATAAACAAGTTTCAAAAAATACAAAAAATTGAAAATATGACAATGACCGTCAATGCCCTCCATCATACCACATACAGATGGAGCAAAATCACTGGGAAAAGGCTTTATGCTATGCTATGTGGAACAACAAGCATCAGCTTTCTGCATCGATGGGATGTTTAAAAAAGAAATGGTGAAACTGTGAAGCAAATTGTTGAACTTTCCAGTCTTCAGCAGAAAGAAAAATGACTGATGTTTTTAAAACTTTCCACCTAATGGTATTTAAAACTAATTAAAGCATTTATTATAATGCTTTTCCATCACTTAAAATATATATATGGTTTCTGTTTGTTTTTTATTATTCTCGTTTAACCAGATTTTTGCTTAACCAGCTCACCCTCCATTCCTATTTAGTTTGGTTAAGAGGGTGGCTACCATAATTAGAAAATTTTTGAAAATGGCTATCAAGAAGGCAAATTAAGAAAAAATTACAATCTTGGAAATCTGCACATTATGTAACATCACATTTCCACAAATTTGGTTTAAGGATGCCTTCTATTTAACAATGATTTTTCATTCAAAGTGATTAAATAAGACTCAAGAATTCAAGTAAAGACTTCTCTTTAAAGCCATGCCTTTCTGGGTTTGAAACAGTTGTAAAAGTAATACCAATGATGAATATAATTCATAGACAAAGAAAAACATTAGTTGAGTTAAAGGTACATGTTATGCAGTGCAATATGCAAGATGTCCCAAAAACATTGACCTAGACTTTTATTCCTTAACTATTGATCATAGACATATACAATAAATTATAACATTATATAAAAAAATGTACAGAATTTTAAGGTGTCAATTTGAATCTTTATACAGCCCTGTACCAAAAAATTCCCACAATTGGTAAAATGTGCACCATGTATTAATTAGGTGATGAACAAAATTTCAATCTTTCACCATAAAAAAGATCACAGATATTATCATTTTAAAAAGAGGGAATACAGAGGATTACCACAGTTAATTCAAAAAGAAAGAGAGAAGGAGTGTGACGAGGCCGCCATTGACAGAGGAGCGTACACAGACTGAGGATGGCTGTGATGTAGCAGCCAAAATATATTTCAAGACGGAGGAAATAGGTATTTCCTTTAGAATTAATAGATCACAGATATGTTTCAGGAAAATTTGTAAGGGATTATACGCTAATGATAACAGCAAAAATATGCAATTATACAATCATTATTTCCTTATGTAATTTCTGCATAGCCCCTGAAAAATGAACTTCCAATGTGTGTTTTTTTTTCTTTGAAAACCATTGAAAAGTGGTTTAAGTTAACATATAATTATTTTCAAATCTCTGAGCCTTTTTATGATGAAAGGCTGAAATTTTGTCCATCAGCTAATTAATATATGGAGTACTTTTTAATAAATGGGATTTTTTTGTATGGAAACTATGTAAAAATTTAAAATGCCACTATAAAATTCTGTACCTTTGCTTACATGACTTTGAAATTTATTACATATGATCAATATTTAAGGAATAAAAGGTTAGAGTCAATGTTTTGGGAATGCTGTATTATAGCTCATAAGGATGTTTTTACACTGAAAGAGAAATTATAAAATATAAAACAAAAAGTTTGGTATGCCATCTTATAAAGAACAAGTAATATATATAAAAAAAAATTATGTCAATTCCTACTTAGGTCAATAAAGAAAAGTTTTATTTTAGTTACTTTTTATTAAATTTAATTAATTACATTTAATTAATGAATTACCATTTGAAAAAACTATTTGAATTTGAGTGGATGAATAAAAAGTATTTTATTAACGATTGAAAGTTTGAATAAGATATATAAATATATATAGGGAGAGTGTGAACTAATAGTAGGAATTGAAAAAAAAAAAAGAGATGCACAGTTAGATGTTACAATAGTTCTAAATATAAAATTTCAACATCCTACGGTTAAAAGTTTTAGAGTTATGGGAAATACAAAATAAGTTTTGGTGCCAAATTTGGTCAAATTTCAGCAAAACTCGCCAAGGTCGACGACAAGTGGAGAGATTTTGTGCATGGACCAAACAATGACTGACTATCGCCAAATCTGTCGCGATATTTCACCAAAACTCACCAAGGACGAAGAAAAATGGCGAGATTTTGGGCATGGACCAAACAATGACTGACTACAGATGTACTATGTTGAAGATGTCCATAGACATTAATGTATTGAAATTCTTTTGGGTGGTCCTGTAAATAAACTCTCCAGTAGATTAGAAACAAAAATCGAGATGCGCAACTAGTTGTTACAACAATCTTATGAAATTTCAACATTCTATGACTAATAGTTTTTGAGATTTGAGAGTAAAATACATACACAAGTACAAAAAACGCCAAGCTTGGCGACTTTTGACGTAATTCTTGAGGGAGGCATGTGACCGTGGTCGGACCATTACCTAACTATAGGGTAGGACGACGATATTGTACTTGAAATGGATGAATGTCCCTAAAACTGACATTGACCGTAAAGTGTTGGAAATCTTTTGAGTGTCCCTGTAGCAGCACTATAAATGATAAAGACACTTTCTTCGATGGAAAAATTCATTTTATAACCCTTAACAGCATATATCACTTAGGAGTCATTTGAAACAGCCTAATACCTTTAATGAATTTCTGAACATATAGCGTAATGTATTTCAAATCTTTTGGGAGGCCCTGTAGATAAACTATCCAGTCGAATGTACTAGATGTTACTACAATCTAGCAATAGATGCAATCTAAATGTACTAGATGTTACAACAATCCTCAGTATAAAGTTTCAACATTCTACGTCTAATAATTTTTGAGATATGCGGGTTTAATGAATTTCTGCCCATAGAGTGTAATGTATTTAGAATCTTTTGGGTGGTCCTGTAGATAAATTATCCAGTTGATTGGGACTAAAACTATATTAACATACAGTGTCATCCACTACAGCTTTTTAAAAATGTATTTGAACTTCAGTGGATGAATAAAAATGTATTTTATTAACAATTGAAAATTTGTATAAGATATATATAGGGAGAGTGTGACCTAATAGTAGGAATTGAAAAAGAGAAGTATCAGTTACACATTTCTGCTAATAATAAAATAAACAAGCATCACTGCTCTTGGTAGGGTGAGGTTTGGTAAGTGGGCCAGTGGGGTAAGTGGGTCATCTTTCTTTAAATTTCACATATTCTTCCATTACAGATAATCTACTACATTGTTTTTATAGATTTATCGCACACCAGGAAAACATGACTTTGTTTTAATTTATTTTTTGTGAAAGTTATAAGCAATTTTATAAAAATTTCATTAGGGATGGACTCAAGATGAAAAATAGGCCTCTCGTGTCTTGAAAAACAGCGGAAAAGCTTTGTGCTGTCTCATAAAATCCCAATATTGTACGTTAAAAATGTTGATCTCGCCTTGAAGAAAAGTTCTGAATCTCTGTCTTGCCTCGCATCCATCTCTAAAATTCGACATCTCTGATTGGAATATTTCCTCCTGAAAACTAAATGTAGTACCAAAGAGCAAGTTATATGTTCATAAAATGCATAAAAAGATATTTCTTAATTTTTGAAAATTTTGATGTATTTGTAATTTTTAAAATTAGGTGGCTCAGTTGTCCACAAATGGGGCAAGTGGAACACCAGTATGGTAGGGTAAGTGGGCCATTACTTGGCCAGTTTTGTTTCTGATCACGGCCACAAACGAAGTATGTTAGAAAAATAAAATCACATTTTTACAAACAAACTCAACATACAAAATCATATTATTTGTATGTGCTTTTGGCCATGTAGTCAGTACAATATTAATTTTTTTAGGAATAAAGAAAACACAATAGATTATTTAAAAATTGGGGACAATTCAGGACAAATACAGAAAAAGGAGGACAAATGCTATCCCCAATTAATTTTTTAGGGTTTGGAGGCAATTCAGGAAGACACTCTGAAATTGGGGACTGTCCTCAAACACTGAGGACAATGGTTCACACTATTAATACCAGAATAGAAGCAATCACACTTCTACTGTAGTGATGTGTATTTTTCAATTAATCAGTATGAATTACTATATAAGAAGAGCAATTGTGATTTAATTTTTCATGTAGAATGTAAGAAAATAAAATACATTGAATGCTAACTTACTTCATAATATACAAAGAACGACGAGGAAGTATAATATCAACAAAAAAACTTCTGTCATCTTCCATTACTAATCGCATAACAGAAGAAGATAACAAGGAAATTCCAGCAATTGTTTCCCCACAAAACTAGACAAGACATAATTTAAAAAAATTAGTTACACCAAAACTTAATTCCTCAAAGAACAAATAAAACAGAAAAACTTAAAAAGCAAAAAATATACTAGAAAAAATGTATTTTTTTAAGCACATTCAGCTTTTCAGTAACAGAAGTAAAGAAGATTTTTCAAGAAGCAACCATTTTTTAAAAACATATTAGCATGTAATACATATTTCATAGGATGTTAAATAAAGGGTAGCTAAAGAAAAAAAATATTCAGTTTCAAGAGAAATGAAAAAAAAAAAAAAAGATTAAAATATGGATGCTGAAGCAAAATATTTAACACAATATTTCTTGCCAAATTTAGTTAAGTTCGAGTATGACAATCTCTACTTTAGTAAAAGAGGCAAAGCTTACCTGGTAACCTCATTAACTGATTAATAAAAATACTGAAAAAAATCTGGTGCTTCAAGATCAAATTTGACTCATAAATAAATAATAAATCAAAAGGACAAATAGAAAGAAGAATGCACTTTTAGTGGCCACAAAAATTATCTGATTTGGCAGATAATTTCCTAATAGCTAATATTTTAGAAAAATCCACTGGATTTAAAAAAAAGTTACATCCCTGATACTAATATGTGTGTTATATGCTTTTTTCCAACCAAAGTACATTATACTGCCACTTTCCACCAGGCATTTTACATAATATTTAGTATAATATTTAAATATTTCAATTACATAGAAATATTTAAATATTAAGCAAAAAAAAAAATGTAATAATCCATTTTTCTAAAGAATTCTGTCACAGGAATCAATCTGCTGTGAACCGAAACCCAGAAATCAGCACAGATAACAAGATCATTTTCTTTGGAAACTACTACTATGAAGGAGAAGCGAGAGGAAAACAGTAAGTACAACATTCGTTTATCTACATTTTAACTAACACTTATCTAATTAATGGAATGGTGTAGATTTTTTGCATATGAAAGCATTAGGCAATCCAAATTAGGAACAGAAACAACTGGGCATCTGGCATGCTTTGTGTGATGAGTGGGAGGTAGCCTTTCCCTTGAGGCTAAAATCACTGACTGCCCAGAATGCCATATGTTTCCACAAATAATTGTGAGAGAATAACAAAATCAATTTGATGATATTCAGAAAAACTCACATTTCATTTCCTTTAACTAATAACAATTTATATCAAATATGAATGTACAAATATAAATTCAAATTAATGGGGCGGGCCTTACAGGTTTTTGGTGACATAATGTAATTTATTAGAATTTTCTTTATTTTTTCTTTTACTTTTTTTATCTAATCTTTTTAGAAAAGTAACTGTAATATAGTAACAGGTGAGACACAAGTGCATATTTAAGGCGAGAGGATAGAGAAAAAACCTCTCCCCCAACCCACCCTCAAAGTCAGATGACTTTTTTTTTTTTTGCATATGGACTGACTAACAATAATTGAAGATGATGTAGAACCAATTTTCAAGCAAGGCTCCTTATCTCTGGTAAATAGCAATTGTCTTCTCAAAGAACTGAAGAGAGAAAAGGGTTAATAGCAAAATATAAAACATCAAGAGAAGACTATGCGAGAGATATCTGTGCAGCGAGTTCCTGAATCCATTGAAGTTTGTTTAAAATAAAAAAGGGTCATTTTTTGCTGATTTTCAATCTGCCACTGAGTTTTTAGGTTAAAGACAAACTACTAGTTGAAGATTTCTGAATTGTGTTGCAATGAGTTTGACATTTTTTTTTGTTATTGTTAGCGCAATTTATATGTAATATAAATTTGTTAAAATTATTACAGTTTGTTATGTTGATCACAAAAGGTGATTTCCAATGGTCACTAAAGCCTGGGGGTCATCAAGCCCCGTCGACTATTGCCAAGTTTTTGTAAAGTGGGCATTGTCAGACAGGAAATTACCTTCACAACAAAGCAATTAAACCTTAAAATGTAATCCTTACTGTAAAAGTAAGAACTTTTACTACTTCAGTAATTATTTGTTTATAGTCAAACTGGTATTGCCACAATACACACTCAGTT
>JAWZYV010015042.1:0-128551 GCA_038373885.1 Cheiracanthium punctorium | reverse complement strand
AGTTAAAGGTAATCCTTCCTCAAAGAATGGTATATAAAGTTGTTGACAGTAAATAGTATATTACGCTCATCCAGGGGATTTTATTGCCGACGAAGTTGTGTTTTAAAATGGTTTCAGTGGACAAATTTGTACACATTGCTTGAGGGTCACATAAAAATAAGTTTTTCGCAAACTAATGCTACAACTCGGGGCGGTTTATAACGACTTTGCTAACAGAAGGTTCCGCCCTCAATGTAAACTAACGCCACTCAATGAAAAAACTTATCCCTTAACACCTGCAATAAACATTTCCAATTAAATAAAGTGAGAGCTTTTAAAACAGAATATAAATAGAGCAATATGTAGATAAATGATAAAAAACAATAAATTCCAAGAATAAGAAGTTAATCTTTATTGCAGAGGAGGAGCCAAATTCAAGGTGACCGGAGATGGAACCATCAGTAGCAAAAGCAAAATGCTGTTTAAAGTTACATTTGGCTGTAATTTCAAAATGAAATTAAATAATATAGATATTCCGCATGTTTCTATTAAAATATCATTTTGAAAATTAATTTATACTCAGTTTAAGAAAAATGGTAAGTGAAGTAAATATACGATGAAATCTAATTTCAATATCTAAAGACTTTTGCATATTTATATATTTCCAATATAAAGTTACGAACTCTACAAACTCTCAATAAATACACTAAGAGTTTTTAATAAAAGAACCATTAATAAAATTAGGAAAAACATTCACAAAAAAGTGAAGGTGCTTTTACATTCTAAGACGGCGCCTTGCGTATAAGCAACACCAGTGGCCGAGCGCATAGCGCTCTGAACTTTGAGATGGAAGGTGTCCTGTTTAAACAAAGGCCACGTACGCCAACATAACTGCTCCAAGTTTTCCATGTTTTTCTCCTAAACTTAGAATAAATACGGGCGAGGACCAATTAAAGAGACCCAAGGAGGACATCCCCCCCCCTTCTCGACCTCGATCCCGCATGTAGATAACCGGCCCTAACCCAAAAACAATGGTATATTTAAAGACAACAGCAACACCAGAAATTTAAAAAGGTATTTCCGGAGACCTTTTGATCAGAATTTCTTTCGGGTTGCACAAAAAGACTCTCCACAAATTTCATGAAAACCTCTAGCTGAGGTGAGGCAATTTTCAAAACAGACTAGTAACGGTATCCGAACTGCCGTGTCCGAAATTTTCTGATTCCCTAGATTCATGTGATCTCAAAAAAAAAAAAAAAAAAAAAAAAAGAAAAAAAAAAAGAAAGAAAAAAGAAAAAAAGAAAACCTCCCTTTCGACGCAGGAGGATATGCTTACTGAAGTGCTTAGTTTTGTTAAGCTGTAACACATTGCTTGCGTGCGAGTCACATAAAAATACGTTTTTCGCCGACTAATGCCAGAACGGAGGGAAGTTAAAAGGAATTTTCTGATAAAATGTTCCCGCCCTCAATGAAAAACAACGTCAAATAATGAAACAATTTTTTTCCTTAATATCAAAAATAAACATTGACACTTAAATAAAGTAAGGGCAGTTTATTTAGATAAAAGGTTGGGTATCTAGAAAAATAATAACTTAAACTATACAATCCGAAAATAAAAGGTATTTGTACGTGTTTTATAGCGGAGGAAGAGACAAATTCAAGGTGGGCGGAGATGGAACTTCATTTTAGAGGTTCATTTATCGGGATAGTTTTTTTTATAAACACCCAGAACATTATTTAAAATTAGTAATTAGAAAACAAAACTGAAAGAAATTATCTCTTACAATTAAAATATTTTCATGTGATTTTTTTTTTCAAAAAGAACAAGGGCTTTTAATATCTATATTAGATTAAAGTACATTTTTTAATGTATCTAATAATAAGTTTTGTAAAACCTTTGATTTTTAAATTTAATTACACTTCAAATTTCGCTCTCGATTTGTGAACACATTTAAAATTTAAAAAGAGAGAGGGAGTACACGCAAGGCAGCAATGTGACACAGCTGGTATATGCACATGGTATACAACAGCGATACACTTTTTTCTCCACGTGTTGGATTTTGTTCGATTTAATCAATAATTATGTACGTGAATTTATTAATTATCAATAATTATGTACTTACGTTGTAATAAACAGCAATGCTATTTATTTGTAATGTATGATGGATTTATGATTCAAATGCACTGTAGTATAACACTTATAATTCAAATAATATACAGTAGATAATTATTAACACTGTGTACATCATCAAATTAACTTTATTGCGCAATAACTATGCAGCTATCCAAATCAAGTACAGTTTATATTAACAAATAATCGAAAATCATAGCACCTATCCAGCTAGATAAAGCCTGCACTTTTTTTACTTAAACGTATGGATTGTACACAATTTGTACATAAAAAGTAGATATTTTTGAATATTTTAAAAGTATACACTTGTTGTGCAAATTATATGCAGTTTTTATGCATACCGAAACAAAAATTTACGCAGTTTGAAAGAATTTTCAGAAAAAGCGCAAAATCTAGTAAGAAAATTTTTTCAATCCGACGCCTATGGGATCGAGTATCTGAGAAAACAATTCAAAACTGTTTCTCGCATGGTGGATTTGTTACAGCGGACGAAGGTATGGATGATGTATCGGAATTCAATGAAGCCGAACTCGTACCATCCGACATGAGTGAAATTGACTTTGCAGAATCGATGTCTGTAGATGAGAACGTTCAAGTGGCTGGGGCAATGACTGATGAAGATGTATACCGAACCTCATTTTATTCCATTGAGGCAAGTAGGGCAACTCTAAGGGGTGCAAAGTTTCAAAAGAATGTATAACTGTTCTTTGTTGTGCGAGCATGACTGGACAGAAGAAAAAACTTTTTGTTATTGGAAAAAACAAAAGGCCAAGATGCTTCAAGGATGTTAAGAAATTGCCTGTGGATTTTGCTGCAAGTAAAACAGTATGGATGACAGGTGATCTATTCAGCGAATGGCTTGTTAAGTGGGATGAAGAATTACGTCACAGTATCGTTCCACTCATCGATAATTGTCGTGCCCACGATGTAAATGTCATATTGAAGCTTATCAAAATTATTTTCTTACCTGCCAACACTACAGCAATTATCCAACCATATGACCAAGGAATAATTCGTGCGATGAAAGCCGTGGAGAAATGCGCGTTAGAGTTTTGGAAAGTATGGAAGGTACAGAACAGCTCAATGCAAATGCATCAGCAAAGAAGACGAATCTCCTTCAGCTTCAGCCCCTTCATCTTTTGACAATGTCATGGGATCGAGTATCTGAGAAAACAATTCAAAACTGTTTCTCGCATGGTGGATTTGTTACAGCGGACGATGGTATGGATAATGTATCGGAATTCAATGAAGCCGAACTCGTACCATCCAACATGACTGAAATTGACTTTGCAGAATGGATGTCTGTAGATGAGAACGTTCCAGTGACTGGGACAATGACTGATGAAGATGTATGCCGAACCTCATCTCATTCCATTGAGGCAAGTAATGAAAGATCATCAGATGAAGAGGAAACCGAGTTGGAAAACATCCAGAATCCTCCAAGTGCTACTGAAATGAGAGAGGCGCTCCATGTCTTGAGACTTGGGGTGCAAGACAGAGGCACTGGCACTGCTGAGGACTTTCGAGAACAGTACAGGTATGAAAGTTTTATCAATAACTTGCTGAGACAGAAAACGAAGCAGACAACTTTAGAAGACTTTTTAATTGTTCCTGGACACTCCTGTTAAATTGTAATTAGTTTACATATATATGCTATCACTGTTTTTTGTAGAACTTTTTTTTTTAATGGTCCTGGCAGTTTGAACACTGATTGAATTTAACGATATGTTTAACATATCGTTTGAATTAACCTTTACTTAAATTTGTACCTGCACAAATAAATGTTACTTAGTACATAATAAAAATAAATTTTTGTGTTTACTTATACTTTTCGTTTATTATTATCAGTCGGATATTGTTATCAAATACCATCTGTCCCAAAGTGATTACATTAAGCGGCGCCTACTGTATTATAATTTCTCCCTCTGATATTCTCAGTACAAAAAACTTTTAAGAGTAGAAACAGTATTTTCCCTGTAAATAATGCTTATTTCTTTTAACTACCGCGAGCGAAATTGATGAAAGACGGAAAATTCGGAACCTACAAATAGCGTTTTTCAATTTGCAGAAAAACCCTTAAAATAGCGCAAAAAATAACTCGCAATATCTACGGAAATTATCGTAAAAATTTGATGAAAATTTATATTTAGGGTAATTTGAAGGTTTTCTTTCGTTTGATAAAGTCAATATAGAGTGATGCTATTGAGAAAAATGAAGTTGATGCAGAACTAAATATGAAGACGGTCCCTTGTGCAAACTAAATTAATACTGAATTAAAGTGTGCGTTATTTGCAGACGAATGGTTCATATAACTTTGCTGTACGACGAACGACGGCCAAGTAAAGAGCAAGTGGGCGGGTTTTTTTTTTCGGCAGGTGTACATTATTGCCGTATATTTTGTGAATTTTATTTATTTTGCTTGTGTTGTGTACTTGCAGTGCAATTTTACAAATGGCATAGGGTGAGTTTGATTCGGATTTTTTTTTTTTTTTTTTTTTTTTGTGTGGGTGTGTACGAAGCAGCCTCACTTCTACAAGCCGAAATTTGAGTACAAAACAATGTTGGTCCAAAAATCCAATGATTAATTTTAGGACACATATTTTATAAAACGTGGTTTTATTTAGAGTAGCTAAGGTTGGTACACAGGGAAAGGCATGCTTAGCCAATTTATTGATAGTGAGTGAAATTTCCTACGTAGGTTTCAGGGGAATTAAACGTTATTTTTGATAAAATATTAATTAGGATATTAAAAGATTAGTATTTTTCAGATAACTAATTAATTATTTGTAAAAAAAAAGAATTTTTGCTTATACTTGAATAATTTTATTAGAAGATTCACTGGAAATTTTTAAATTGTGCAAGAATGTTAACATTTATATATTCATGCAGAAAACATTAACCCCTAGCACACCAGGTTGACTTAATCATTAAATGACTCTCAAAACCAGTAAATTCCTTGTGCCTTCGATAGACAAGTATTGGCATCTAGTGGGATGTCAATAGTTCATTTCTCTGTCTAAAACAGATAAATCAACACCTGATGCGGCTCACTTTACTAAAACTACAATTTTCACGCACAGTGTAATAAGCAAGGAACAACTGAAGTGAATGTACTAAAATTAGAATGGTGACGTACTACGCACTTAGATCGCACGGTATAGCTTTGTTTCTGGTGCATATAGGGATACTGTATAGCCAGGGAACCGTTTTCCAAACATGCTGGTAGAAACATTTTGTGTTCCACAGTGTAAGACCTAATGTTCACAATAATAAAAACAAGCAAAATTTCGCTCTCAAACATAGAGATTTCTCCATTTTTAATAACCCGCTCTGGAAGCAGTTTGCATATACGAAATTATAATCCTTATTTTGCAAAGAAAACTGGCGCTTAAAACAATTAAAGGAATTTTTTCACACCAGAAAAGCGTGACATAAAATTTAATGAAACGAAGTGTACAACGGTTAGAAATCGTTAGTAAATACAACGCAGTTTTTGACATTTTCAAAGAAGTTTAGAAATAAAACGCGCTAGAAATTTAAAAAAAAATCAATTAAGCACTGTTGTATTTAAAACTGTACTGAAAGTAACTAAATGCTCTACATACGTGTATAACTGCCTTTCTACTACTACATCGTGAATTTTATTAAAGCTATATTCCCCTTACGGCTTGGTTGAAATGATACAAAATAAACTGATGCAGATATGAATGGAAATTTGTTGCTGAAAAATTTTGCTTGTTTTCAAGTTTTCTAAGACGCAATTTTACCGCCAAAAGGAGGAACTAAATAAAATATAGAAATCTCCAGTATATGTGACTATTCTATGTTATCAATAACGAACATTTTTGAAAGAAATATTGATGTTGTAAATTTAATTTATTAAAATATTCACACTTTTTCCACTGTGTTTATATACGGGACTAATTCAACCTGATTTGCAGTATTGAATAGCTATCAGATTGGATAAAGGAATGTTAATTTCTGTATAGTCCATAAAGAAAGTATAAACATAAGGTATTGAAAATTAGCTTTGCCATCAATATATCATAATTATATCAATATATTTCAAATATATCAATAAATAACATTTCACAAATTTCGTGATGTTATAATTAAACTTTAAAAATAGAGTAAAAATATGTTGAAGTTATATTTATTTCAAAATGTGTTAGCCACAATATCAGAAGATACCTGTCCAATGCCTGCTGTAGAAGTGTTGTTCTTTTCTCTGAGCATTCTTAAAAATAAAACAGATTTCATCAATAAAATCATTCTCAAAAATAAAACAGATTATCAAAAAAGGAATGCTTATATAGCATTCCTTTTTTGATAAAGGAATGCTATATAAGCATTCCTTTATCAAAAAAGTGGCACAAAAGTGGATGAAGAAATTGTTTGTTCAGTTATTGATAACACAAATTTAAAATATCAGTTCTATCAAATTGCCTTACAACATTCAATATCATTGGGTGAAGAAACTGTTCGAGCTGACAAGTCACTAAATATAACCATGCAATTTCATTAGGCAGGATATTAATACACTTTATAACAAACCATTTTAGAAAATTCACTAATTTACCTTTAAAATTGATAAAAGAAGGGACAAATTTTATCCAATATTATGATGCAGTATTATAGGAGTAATATATTAACTATTGTTATATTATTATGACTGGTCCTCATTTGAAACGAACAATTATTTATCATTTTGGAAATACCTGATAAATCATTATTTAGAGCTACGAAAAAGTTTTATAGCATAACACCGTAGAAAATACCGATGTGGTGAAGTTTACAAAAGTGTGTTTTGTGAAATGCGTTTGTTCTTACTGCACGTGACATAATGTCTGGAATTGTGCAACAGAAACAGAGTTATTAATTATATTCGTGTCCATGAATTACTTGCAAAAATTACTTTAAAAATGATATTACGTTAATTTGAGTGTGTCATAATATTTTTATAGCTTAAATTTACATAAAAATGAAGGAAACTACTTGCATGAGGTATCACTCAAATTTTAAAGTTTCCAAAGTTCTGAAATGACTATATTTGATTTGATTTGTGGGATTACGGCCGATTATCTACACGAGGGATCTAGGCCTAAGACAGGGGCTTTCTAAGAGTTCCTAACCCGCATTTACGCGAAGAAAACTCCGAACGGCTTGGTCGACAGACTAGACCTGGATTTGAACCAGGTACTTTCCGTCTCCCGGTTGAGAGCTCTACTCGCTCGGTCACTGGTTGGGCCCTAAATTGACTACAACATACAATAGTAAAATGACTGAATTAAGTACAATAAAAAAATCGCAGAAGATTTAGTTTATCTGATTTTTGGAAGATAACTTTAGAATAATTATGTAAAATTTAATGTTTCTAAATTTAATCGAATAATCACCTGTATAATAAGATACGAAAGCAATATTCTCGCACAAAAGAATAATTTTTCACCTCGATTTAGTAGAAATAAATCACTTAAAAGAATCAATTGTTGCTGGAAGGGACTAAACAAGCCATGTAGCTGAAAGGAACATTAACTTTATGGAATTGAACAAAAGTTGGATTAAATTATCGATCACAGATGGGTTATCGTTTGAAACTTCGGGAACAAACAAAACATGAAAGTGGTTGATTTAATTTTAAAATATTTCAAAAGAATATTGAACGAAGTGATACAATTTTGGTGTGATCAGAAAAGTTACTGTATTTTAAAGATATTGAAAATTTTGTGAGCATTATTAAGATAACATTTATTAGCGCTCGTTTCTGATGTTTGACATCCAAAGCCTCATCTTAATGTTAAGGCAGCTTTTTTCTTTAATAAAAACTGATGTTCAAAAATAAAAGATAAATTTATTAAACAGGGATATCGGAAAAGGCTTAATTTTAAGGGGTAAAACACTTAAGATAATCAGGATAATGCATAGCATTGATATGCACTTGAATTAGTGAGCTTGCTATGCTTAGATCTTAATATTCAAGTAATTACAGACGTATTACGCCGTTGGTGAATTCATAATTTTAGATTAATAGTTATAATATGAGCCACATTAGTTTTTGTAACGAGCAACCACGATATACGTACAGTTTTCTCAAACTGCGATTGGATTCTTTTTACTGGCATTTTTATTGTATTGGATTCTACAAATTACATAATTTATTCAAATGAAAACAATTATTCAAAATGGTATAAATAAGTAGGAAAATTATTTATTCAATCGATTGTTTTTTTTATTTTATTACACCATTAATCAATACGTTACTAAATAAACTTCAAGCATTTAACTGTTCAATTAATGCAAATGAAGTTTCTTAACACATTGTATTTAACGTTAAAAAATACAAGATACAATGGAGCAAATACTATGTTCATTTAAAGCAAATTTGACTAATACTTCATTGAAGCATTTTGTTGATTCATGCATAGTATTTATGCTAGTTAAGTAATTTATCACTGAAAGGGAGTTTTTATTAATCGCGTCAATAATAATGCTTCAAACTGAATTTTAATTCTTATAAGTCAACAGTAGTGTGAAATTATCAAATTAATTCTTCATTTTTGAAGCTGTTATGATTCTAAATACACTTAATGGAGGAGGTAATTATTTTCATTTTCCTTTTTTCAATATAAAAAAGTCCCAAAATTTATTTTTGTAAGGTATACACTCATATTATATGACTGAAGGTTTATCAGATTACCAGACAAATTTTATTTAAGATAAAAAGTACCGAAAGACAAAACGATGATACAAAATTTGAAATAAATCTATTCGCCTCAGGAAAAATTTAACAGATGCTGAAACTAGCTGTGTAATGATTTCTATGAATATTTCTATTGAAAACATGAAATGTTTAAAAAATTAAATTTATGCTGACTTTCTTTCTACAGTATCTTGAGCTCTGTATGAAATGGAATTTTTCACCCTGTGACGGCCACTGAGAATGGTAGATGGCCGAAGTGTGAAGGTCCCGGGTTCGGGTCCCATCGCGCGGCTGTCGATCCAACGGTCTGGAGTTTTAGTAGGTTTTTGCCAGATGTAACGTGAATACGCGTAGAAAGTCCTGCTACCAAGGCACACCCCCTTGGCAGATCGCCCTAGTGTAGCGTTGCCATAATCACACACGATCGCAATCACAATCACCCTGTGACGACCATTGTAGCAACGAGGAGGGATGTATTATTCCCTCTTCCACCACGAAATTTTTGCATCAGCTCTCATGAGCTTTTTTGCCTCCGTACAGCTAAATTGTTTAGTTCATACATGCCTGTTTTCGCAATTGCGCCCCCAGGAGGCTTCAAAACACTTCCTTTTGAATGTAGTTCTCAAAATATTTTGAAAGAGGGTTCCCGAACAAGGGATTAATGAATATTAATGATGCATATTCATGGGCGCCAGAATATTTCCCAGGGGGGGGGGGCAAAGACTACTTCAACGTATGGTTACCATGTTGGAAAGAGCAAAAAAGCAAGGGAAAGCACTGCATACAAAAATCCAGGGGGGTGGGCAAGCCCTATGCTGCCGGCGCCCATGTGCATATTCATTAATAGATCAGCATTTTATTAATGCATTGATTATTTATCAATCATAATTAATTAATATTAATTAATTGTAACACCATACCTCCCCCATACCACGAAAGTTTAACACGACATCTTATTATTTATCGGTTACACAATAACTAGGGTCCCCCTTCTCTTGGGACGGGATCGGGCGAACCCCTACCTTCCTCACCGGTTCGTAAGTCCTGGTCTGAAGAACTTCAATTTCAAAGGTTTTATCGAGGCGTCATCTATTGGAGAATAGGATAAATATTTTCAAACAATTATCATAGATGCCAACTACTATACAGGAATATAATTAGCCACTTTTTGTAAACAGTCTATATTTTAAGTAATTTTTCGGAATAGTATCCAGCGCCCTCGCGCAGTACAAAAATTGTGCTATGCCTAAGATCATTGTTTAAAAAAGTGGTTAAGTGTATTTCGTAGTAGTTGGCAGCTATGATGAAAATAATTTATGATAAATTGCGGTAAAGACCTTTATGCTGAAATTATACTTTTCTGCACATTTTTAAAGTGCTAAAAATTCAGTATTTGACTAGAAAGAAGTTTTAAGAGATTATGTTTTATGAATTAAAATCTTTTTACAATTCAACAGTAATATTTGTATACAGATACTGTCATTTTTTGCCATAAATTTTATTTATTGTCCGAGAAAAAATTCAGATTCCGATTATACGAAAATGCAAACTGCATCATTTCTTGGGGCAAACCTTTAAAATAAAAATTCCGTATTTGATACGAAATTAAATCATATAAAATTACATACAACGGCATTAAAATTATTAAAACATATTTATGGGGGAAATAAAATCAAACTTTGAAAATAATTTTACTGAGGTCTGAGAATTTATTTCTATGAACTTTAAGTTTTGCTTCTTTTTCTCTATTGAGAAAAGCGAGCAGTATATATGTGCGCGTGTGCGAGTGTATTTCTTGAAATCAAAAATATTTCCTCAGATATACATTACTTTTATGTAATGTTGTTAATTTTTTTTTGCTTTAATAATAGCAAATATTAGAATTTAACTTTTTACTGAACAAGTTATAACTGGATGTAATAAAATAGGATAAAATTCTTTCCAATTATTCTAGTGCATTTAAAACTAGGATTTTATTTAACAGAAAACTGGGCGATTTTTAAATATAAAATGTGTATATGATAATAAAAATAATGAGATAAATCCAAAGTTTCAAAAGGCATTTATTGAAGTGAGAGGGAAAAGAAACATTTGCTTTAAATTTATTTACATTTGAAACAATTTTAAACTTACTATAAATTTTGTTCAAGTATAAATGAGCAAAATCAGTGTTAATAAAAAATTATTTCATTTTCATTAATAGTTCTTTTAGAGTGATTTCTTCACAGTGCAAAATTATTAAGACCTAAAACTTTTAAAACCTTAGGATTAAAAAATGCAGTTTTATAGGATAACTTCTTCCTAGTAGAAAAAAATAAAACTTTGCTGTTTCTAATCCCCCTCCCCCTCTTGAATCTATGTTCAATTTTTCTTTTAACTGAATATCCTTATCTTTTTCAACATTGTTTCGAAAAGTATTCAACATTTTTGCGTAAGTTTTTGTGAATGTTTTCACTTTTTTCAGGTGAAAATCAGCATTCGTCAATATATGGCAGAATACTCTCTAATTATTGGGTTGGCAACAAAGTAATTGCGTTTTTCCGTATGTCAATATTTCGCCTGGCCAAAACTACTGAAGTTAATTATGCGAAATTTGGCACGTACGTGAGTTCTTCAACATAGGTGCTAGATCAGAGAGCATTTTGCAAAATTCGTAGTCTTAGGGGGGGGTAAGGGGCCAAAAAGTTCTTTTCACATATCCCGCGTGATCTCAAATAAAAATAGAGATATCCGTGAAATTCTTTCTGTAAAATGCAGCAGTCACGAATACCTAAAAATTAAAATCAGGACATTTTTAATATTGTCCTCTAAGGAGGATAGAAGCGAAAAAAGGGGGAGGGTGGCCATCTTTTATGGACGAAAAAAAATACTGCCAGTGAAATTCTTACTTTAAAATGTAACAGATATGAATCGTATGTTCAGGCACAGCTTACCTGTAATTAAAAACTTGTTGAAAACTTATTTGCTTGAATTTTATACAAGAAAACGCAATTACTTTGTTGCCAACCCAATATTTTACTGAACAAGAAACAAGCCTGTCGTTCTCCTTACGCCTCAATAGATGGCGCCAAATCAATATTTTGATACAGATTTCCGAGAAGCAAAGATAATTGTCCCGATCACGGCCGGTGTTAATCATGGGCACCGGCAGCATAGGGCAAGGGGGGCAATGCCCCCCTGGATTTTGGTATACAGTGTTTTTCCTTGCTTTTTTGCACTTTCCAACATGGTAATTATACGTTGAAATAGTCTTTGCCCCCCCCTTGAGTAGTCTTTGCCCCCCCCTGGGAAATAGTCTGCCGGCGCCCATGGTGTTAATAGAAATTATTTCATTTTTATTAATAGTTCTTTTAGAGTGATTTCTCCAGAGTACAAAATTATTAAGACCTAAAACTATTAAAACCTTAGAAAATGCAGTTTTATGGGATAACTTCTTCTTAGTAGAAAAAAAACGAAACTTTGCTGTTCCTATTTCTTTCATCTATGTTCGATTTTTCTTTTAACTGAATATCTATCTTTTTCAACATTGTTTCGCCTACTATTTTTCGGCAACTATTAAATTTTTGGGAATTTTTTCACTTTTTTCAAGTGAAAATCGGCATTCGTCAATATGTCAGAATACTCTCTAATTATTTTACTGAACAAGAAACAAATCAACCATTCTCCTTACGCCTCAATAGATGGCGCCAAATCACTATTTTGAAACAGAGTTCCGAGAGGCAAAGATACGATATTCTCCATATCACGATCTGATCCAGATCCATGCCTGATTGATTCATTCCTAATTTTTCTCATAAAAACGAAGGAATCTTTCCAAAGCAGCCGGCGCAATCTCTAGTTAGTAGCCCACATTTGTTATTGCATGGCCCCGGAAACTACTAGAGCTAGACGAGTCAATAGAGTCTAACTAGGGTCCAGTGGCGCAGAGAGGGAGGGGGAGCAGGGGGGAAATCCAGTGTTGTAGTCCTAAGAAAAAAAAGTGGGGGGACGCCAAGGCCGTACCCAGGGGGGATCCGGTCCCCCCTCCCCCGAAATTTAAAATTTTGTTAACAAAACAATAATAATGAAGCCATTTTGTGAAAAATTTAGGCTTTTTCATCTCCTGATCCCCCCCCCCCTTTGGGATGACGCGAGACGGAAAATTGGCGTCTCACGTCTCTCAAAACAGCCAAAAAGCCTTGTCTCGTCTCGCAAAATCCCTATATCGTAATGTTAAAATTGTCTGTCTCGTCTCGCTAAAAATCGTCTCGCGTCCATCCCTACCCCCCCCCCCTTTTCTGGGTGCGGCCCTGGGGGACGCTCATTTTTGACGAAGTTAAACCTAAACTTATCTGATTCATTCCGTGTAATTATTCCTTAAACAACCAATATAAAACTAATTTAACCATCATTTGTTTATTAATTAATTAAAATGAACTCATTGTTAAATTATTAATTAATTGTTAATAGTCAAAACAAAGCCATTTTGATGAACCGTGTAAGCTACTTTATTTTTTCCATCTACGTTTGTCAACAATCCAATGTCAAAGTGATAGATTTTCTTTTGGATTGGTACGTGACTATTCGCTACCCCGATATTTGTCACTTTTTTCGGTCATTCGGAAAGGCATTTTCGACCGAGAGTGCGTTCGGGAAGATTATAATCTATTCTATTTTAAAGGATATGTTTTCAATGCTTAAGTGTCTAAGAATCCCTTACAATCCCATCCAAAAGTCTATTCAAACAGTCAAAAGTTTCCTTTTGATTTTTATATCGATGTACTTGCTCTCGCGCGAACAAAACGAAAATTTTAATTTCTTCACAAAATTTTTTTAAAAACCTTGTAAATGAGCGTCCCTCGCGAGAATAGAAAGTGGGGGGAGGTATGGGCTGAAGTGAAAAAGTAGGGGGATGGCGTCCTCCCACGTGCCCCTTCAACTACACCACTGGGGAAATCCCAGGGCCCCACTTTCTGAAGGGGTTCCATTTTTGCTGTTTTATATAGAACACTTAATTGCATGTTGTCACTTTTGTAAAAATGAAAAGACCCAAATACAAAATAAGTCCCCGGAAGTTTCAAATTAACTTTTGAATGAAATTGCAAAACTGCAGCTAGCACACACAAACCACAAGCTTGACAAAACGAGGAGCGTTAGTGATATGAGTCTTCATTTTCTAGAAAAGTAGACATTGACAGATAATGAAGAAAGGGCAGAGCCAGAGAAGAGACTATGGGCACAACCCAGCCTCTGAAATTCTGAATTTTCGTTAGCACAATTTTAAAGATCAAGACTTTCTCTGAGAAATTTTGATTTCCCTCAATTTTTTGGACTTCTGAAAAATTTACCGGCTGCCTGCTTAAATGGTAGCAGTGACTACTCTGGATTTTCTCTTGGAGGGGGTCCAGCCCATAAGCTGAGACAATGACGCCAACCAAGTAAAAAACTACGGATTTTTTTTTTCTCGTGACCACCTTTTATAAAGACTCCTCTGCACTTCGATATAGTTGTATGCTTTTCAACTTACAAGATGGTTTAACAAAGAAAAGTTGATAAGTGTTTTGGTCCACACCCTCTGGACCCCACTTTTGTGTGCGCTTCTGAATGGTAGTATGAATAACAATATTAATTTTTACAATACTCAGGACACAGCCATGTAAAAATGCTGTCAGCGTACTAAGTAGTTTCTCTATGGTGACGGTGGTGACGAAACCTTCAAAACAAAATGTTGGTATTTTTTAGAGCATGAATGTTTATCGGAGTATATTGCTATACTAATAATTTTAATTGTATTAATTATTTTTCTATTACTATTAATGTAAAATTTCTTTAATAATTTTAACAGTGAATCAATGATTGACGTAATGAAAGATCAAAAGGGTTTCTGATTAGTACAGGGACCCTGAAGGTTATATTCCTAGGCCCAAATTCGCTCTCTGGGCCTCTGCTACGGTCATGAGCGCCCCTGGCAAGATTTGAATTTTGCGCCCCTTAGATTTCTTGTTTGCTATTATGTAGGAAAAGTCAGAAAAGTGCGCCCTTCAGAGTCTTGCACCCCTGCCAGCAGTGCCGCGCAGACCATAGCCAGCGCCTGTGTGCGAAAGAACTGAAGCACCTCTCAGTTTACTACCTGCCCACCTACCTTACTACCTCCGACCCCTGAGGAAAAAGAACTTTCCATCCCCCCCCCCAAAAAAAAACCACTTTTGAACTTTAATATTGTTTGACCGTAAGAAGTGCAATTAATTGTTAGATATTAAAGAAAAGTAAATCGTCTATTACCAAATAATAAAGTGAATAATCAACTCGTTCAACAAACATATTTAATAAGCAGGAGGGATCGAAATAAATCTCGGTGGCTACTTCAAATGAAGTGAGGCTATCCCAAATAGCCTCGATTTTCAACAGCTCTTGAGGCAAGTTAATCTGCGAATATTTAAAACTTTATTACTTTGAGCGTTTCTTGCAATCTAAGATGCATTTTAAGGTTACATATAAAATTGCAGAATCGTTACTAGAAAAGTGAAGGGCTTTTCTTCCTGTTAGTTTGTTGTTCTCATTGCATTTTTGATTTAATTTTGAGAAAGTTAGGTGGAAAATGTGAAACTGCCATTTACCGTTATTATAAAAATACGAAAATTTCAGATTTTGCCGTGACCTGAATATTTATTGCTGCTAGCTTATAAGAACTCACAACATTTTTTGCTGCCAGCCAAAAAATCTTATTTCGAGCCTTGGTTTGCAGTATACTACTTTTGTAAGAAGTATGGCAAACGCACTTAGTATTCATATTTAAATCACACTTATATGCATGTTCTTTTAATTCTCTTTTATTAAGATATCTGTGCACTTTTATAATCACTGTAGTCTATTAATTTCTCACAAGGATTTTTGTCTACCCCCTTTACAAAATTGTCCTTGTCTTTCAAAGTGAATATTATTAAGAAATTTAAAGAAAATCCATCAAATACTAAAAAAGCTTTAGCTGATCATTTTAAAATTCCGGAGTCAACTTTGAAAGGAATTTTTTTAAAAAGGGGATGCAAATCTAACTACTGAACGAGAATGCGGAATTCAATCCTCAAAGAGAAGCTGAATTCAAGGAGGAAAGTTTCAAGAATTAGGAAGTGTTTTGTTACAATGGTTTAAAGAAGCCCGTGCCTCTAACATTCCGGTTAACATCGAGTTACTCAGACCGAAAGCTGTTCATCTGTCAGAGACTTTCGAAATTGATACCTTTTCTGCATCGGATGGATGGGTGGAGAAATTTAAGATTCGCACGTCCTAGAAACTCGTACCCTATGTGGAGAAAGTGCAAGTGCCGACGAAAACTCTGTAGAGCAATGGAAAAAGGACTTATCATCTTTAATAGAAGGATACAAACCTAAGGACATTTTTAATTGCGGTGGGAACTGGTTTGTTTTTCAAGATGATGCCTTAAAAAACATTGGTGTTTAAGATGGAACCCTGTCACGGTGGCAAAAACAGTAAAGAAAAATTAACTGTTTTGTTATGTTGTAACTCTGGTGGATCAGAAAAACGTACCCCTTTAATCATCGGGGAAAGAAAAAAAAAAAAAAAAAAAAAACCTTGGTTTTTTAAAAACATAAAGCAGTTTCCGTGTGAGTACTTTAACAACAGTGCATCATGTATGACGTCGGAGATTTTCTTATACTTTCTTCCTAAATTTTACACGAAAATGGAGAAACCAGGAAGAAAAGTTCTATTCGTGGATCAATGCCCTGTTCAACCTCGAGATCTGCCAAAATTTACTAATGCAAAAGTACTGTTTTTTCCTGCAAATCGTACGAAAACTACAGCCTCTGGATTTGTTAAAAGTGCACTGCAGAAAAACTTATTCGTCGATATCTTGCGGAATTAGAAGCAGTCAAGTCAGCTGCAGCCGAAGTAAAAATTTCAATTCTTGATGCGATGAATATGGTATGCGCTGCATGGGAAAAGTATAGGTGAGTACACCATAAAGAATTGATGCCAAGTATCACGGAAGCTAATTAATCACTTTTTGTGAACGGTAATTTCCTCCCAGACAGCACATAAGCTTAAATCAAGCTTGACATTTCCTTGAATTTGACGTATTAATACAAGCTTGACTTTAGCTTGGTTTTAGCTTTCGAAAGTGTGCAGTGATGGCGCCATCTGTGAAAGAGAATGGACATTAATTGTCTAGCGTTCCTCAAATTTGCTGAAAGTTCGTAAAAGATGTGTTTTATTTTATTACCAGTGCCATATTACCGACAGGGCAAATGGGGCAACTGCCCAGGGCCTACAGATTTTAGGGCCCAAAAATCTTACATCTTACACTTTTGTAATTTTAAAATAAAATTACAAAGGATAAAAAAAATTCAGAAGTTAAATAATTTTTTTAATTATAAAGTATGAACAATGAAAATAATTCAAATTTACATTTTTGTATAAATTAATATAAACTTATAATAAACGTAATAATATAAACTTATTTTTAATTATTCGAAATGCTCTATATCGATATAGCATACCAATATGTAGGAAAATAACTAACCACATTTGTGAAGAGAATTTTTAGCGTTAAAAAATAGCAAAATTTTTCAATTATTTGTTACTTTAAGAAATATTTACAAAAATGACTAAGTGTTTGTATTTCATACATGTTAGCAACTGTGATATAGCATTTCGAAGTGACGTTTAACTATCTGTTTCTTTGATTTCAGATTACTTAACACAAAATTTGTGTTAAGTAAGTAAAACCATTCTTAACACAAAATTTGTGTTAAGAATGGGTAAGATATTTAAAAAACTTTCAGTATGAACCGATCATTATCTTTTTTTTTTGAGGGGGGGGAGGGTTATTACAAGGGGCCCAATTTTTTTCTTCTGCCCAGGGCCCACAGTTGTCTTGATCGGGCTTTGTTTATTACGCACAAAACCTGGACATTAGAACACGCAAGGGGAAGGAATGAATGGGATAAGCCCCTGTGAAGTGTAACACGAGGGGAGTTTTAGTTTTATTTACATCTAATTAACATTAGTAATTCCATTAACTAATTAATTAGCCCTAAAAATAAATTTTAATATAATTAACACAATTTAGTTAGTTAATATACTTCACTTTATGGGTGGTTCACCATAGAATTAAAAAAAAAAAAAGATTCTATATTTCCAAATATGGAAATTCTTCAAAATAAAATACAATTATACTACGAAATTGATTTCAAAATCAGTCGTTTGTCTCGATTTTGGCCAGCAGTATTGCTCATGAGTGCTGCGGTACTGAAAGTTTTAAAACGTGTGCTGCTCTTAAGTTTATATTATGTTTATTTCCCTATTAGTAGAGTCTCTAAATCAAACATAACATTATTTTAATTTTGATGCATCCCATGGAAAAAAAAATAACATATCGCCCACTTATCAATCTGGCCAGAAAACGGCGTGTTAGTCACTTCAAACTTTAGTCATACCTGCTCGAGGTTTAGTAGCTGAACGGATAGCGCGCTCGCCTCCCAACCGAAAGGTCCCGGGTTCTATTCTAGCCACGGACGCTTGATGGAAACAGATTGAAATTTCAGTGTAGAGGGGAAAATGCGTGGCAAAGTAAAATATGTGGGGCGAGTTCGCCGACTGGCGCCCCATGTATTTAGGAATTTTTTTTTTTAGGAAAATTTTTTAAGCTTGCTATGTCAAGCTTGAAATGTCAAGCTTAATGCAAGCTGGTCAAGTGTAAACTAGAACACATTATTCAAGCTTGCATTAAGCTTACACGCTTTAAATTTTCAAACTTAATGACTTGATAAATCAAGCTTGCTGCACTGACTGGGCTGCTTAAAATATAGAAAAATTTCCAAGTTGGAGGAGTTGCTTTCTAACTATGTTGGAAAATTATTCAAAAAATTTGCGTTTTGGAAAAAGTGGTTGATTATGTTCCGTAATACTTGACAGGTATGATAAAGAATTGCTTTTAAAAAGCTGGATTTCAATTTCCTGATGAATATGATTCTAATGACCAAATTAACGATAATGAAGAAAATTGGGATATAGATCTTAGTGATGACGAATGGCAAAGTATATCTGTCGGACTTGTTTCTTTTAATGAATTTGTTGATATAGATGATAATTTACTAACAACAGAATTAAGAGAAAAATTGAAGACATCGCCAATTCAAGGGCTGATGGTGATTGAGATGATGATAATGAAGATGATGATGCAAAAGTTCCTCCAAGTCATAAGAATGCGTTAGAAACTTTAGACACTCTTCAGGAGTATTTGCAATTTAATTCAGCTGCTGAAACTCCGTTTACTCATTTGCATGAAATTGAAAAAAATGTTTTTGTAATACATCGGCAAAAACATAAACAATTATCTATTATGGATTATTTTGAAAGAAAATAAATGTAAAGGTATGTTACAATTTTTATTTTCATTGTATAAGTCACAGTAATATTGCCAAACCGTTATTGTATAAGCACTGTAATCTTTAGAAAGATTCTTATTCATGTTTCTCATTGCAAACATTCTCATTGCAATTTATGTTGAATTTTAGAATTTTGAATGGATTTATCACTTATGCGTCTCTCTCATTCATGCGGGGTTTTTTCTTGGTCCCTTGGGCTCATAAGTGAGAGTTCACTGTATACGCTCAAATATCCTGGTCACTCTCACCAGATCCCTAAGCAGAATTTACAACTTTTAGGAATGCAACAAACCACTTTTTGTGAACAGTAATATTTTGCTCAGAAAAGTTCGGGCCCATGCACACGCATTGGTTATTATTATTCTCTCAAATACAAAGAAAAATACTTGTCCGCGATGTGGTTAATTACGTTCTGTAAAGGTTGGCAACTCTACGCGTGCATACGATCAACTTTTTTGAACGGATGCCAAAGAAATTTGGTGATAAAGGACAACTTTCTATATTCCCATGTGATGAAAATTGGTTAATAATATAAGAAAACTTATTAGGTATTAAGGCATATTTTACCGAAACAAATTGTCCGCTAAGCTAGTCTCGCGGATTATTTTCGCAACTACTATGGATAAAGGAGTAGATATGACTTTTAAAAACATTAGCCTGCAAAGCTGCGGAGTTTTCAAAACACTGTAGGACATGAAATTCATATCGCAACCATAGGTGCCAACTACTAGATCTTAGTGTAAACCGTAACCCCCCCCCCCCTTTTTTTTTAAAGTGGTTAATTTTATTCCGTAGCAGTTGGGAGCTATGATCGCAACACTAATTTGAGTAAATATTGCGGGTCTTGATGCAAGAAACTTGGATAGATCGAATCGCTAAAGAATAGAAATTAAAGAAATTATTTAAAACTGTTCTTTAAAAAAATTCACGTTTTGCATGATGTTATAGTTGGCAAGTCTTCATTTTGGAGTTCTTTCATTGCGAATGCGAAGTAAAAGATATGGTACTACTGTCCTCAATAATAAGAAAACTTTCTTATATGAGATACTAGCTTCATAGCCCGGCATTGTCCAGATGTATCAGGTATTAGACATAACTTGCCTAAAAATGTTGTCCGCTAGTCTAGTCCCATGGCTTATTTTCACAAGTCACGGGATTACAAATGGATATGGAAGTGAATATGGATTTAAAAACATTAGTCTGCATAGTGTAATTCTTCATACACTTCTCTCCCGCGGCGCGGGAGAGAGGTTAAACCCAATGGAAACGCTTTGCTTTACCTACTCGGTGTGACGTCACAAGTAAGCGCCGCGGCTTTCCTCTCTAGGGGACGTTGGTCCAGGGCCTGTAATCGGATGTAGGTAGCATGCAGAGAGCATTTGATACTAGGGCACGATTTCTGAAAAAAAAATTTCCGCTAGTCTAGTCCATGGCTTATTTTCACAACTACTAATCCATAAAATGTTAATATGAATTTTAAAATATTAGCCGCATATGTTGGCAACACTACAAACATTTTTTGTGTTGCAGCTAGAAAAAAAAAGAAAGAAAAAAAAAGAGAAAGGAAAAAAAAAACGATAAAATTTGTTAAGTCCTGTTTTCCTATAGTTAAAATAATAACAATAAAATTATCTTACTCCCAGTTTTTTTAAAATTACAAATTAAATAAATCTTAATACAGTTTCTAATTCATAAATAAAAATTAAAACTGACTTTCCCTCAAATAATACTTTAAAGGGGTAAGAAATCTCAAAATATTGGGTTGGCAACAAAGTAATTGCGTTTTTCCGTATGTCAATATTTCGCCTGGCCAAAACTACTGAAGTTAATTATGCGAAATTTGGCACGTACGTGAGTTCTTCAACATAGGTGCTAGATCAGAGAGCATTTTCCAAAATTCGTAATCCTAAGGGGGGTAAGGGGCCAAAAAGTTCTTTTCACATATCCCGCGTGATCTCAAATAAAAATAGAGATATCCGTGAAATTCTTTCTGTAAAAGACAGCAGTCACGTATACCTAAAAATTAATTTCAAGACATTTTTAATATTGTCCTCTAAGGAGGATAGAAGCGAAAAAAGGGGGAGGGTGGCCATCTTTTATGGACGAAAAAAAATACTGCCAGTGAAATTCTTACTTTAAAATGTAACAAATATGAATCGTATGTTCAGGCACAGCTTACCTGTAATTAAAAACTTGTTGAAAACTTATTTGCTTGAATTTTATACAAGAAAACGCAATTACTTTGTTGCCAACCCAATAGTATTAAGATCTGCTATTTACTAAATAAATGAAGTTGTAAGGCATTACTTGCCAAAAAAGATACTATCAGCTGATATCCTGTAGTCTCGGCGCTCTGAACTGGGAGACGGAATTGGCCTGGTTCAAAACAAGGTCACGTCCGCCGACCTATACTAACAGTTCGGAGTTTTCCATGGTTTCCTCCGAAAAACTTAGCGTAAACACGGGTTAGGACACCTTGAGGGGTGGGGTGCCATGGAGGGCACCCTACCCCTCAGCCTGGAGCATGGGCGCTGGCAGAGAATATTTCCCAGTGGAGGCAAAGACTACTCCAGGGGGGGAAAAGGCTACTCAAGGGGGGACAAAGACTACTTCAACGAATGGTTACCATGTTGGAAAGAGCAAAAAAGCAAGGAAAAACACTGCATACAAAAATCTAAGGGCGGGCATTGCCCCCCCTTGCCCTAGCTGCCGGCGCCCATGGCCTGGAGCCCACGTGTAGTTAATTGGTAGTAATCCCACAACAACGAGTAGTCTAGTTAGGTACTCAGGTTGTCCCGTTCATCACACGGAAATAAGGCTTATTTCCATAACCACGAATGCATGCAGTAAACATGAAATTTAAAAGCATTAGATTGAGTACATATTCATTCGAATACGGCATGGAAACAGATGCCTGACTAATACTGTTATTTGGCGAGATTTCGGCATCCCTTCTTTTAGAAAAATTATCCATCAGATTGGTGAAAATTTCTTCACGAATCTCGGTGATGTTCCGAACGAACTATTGGCTGAGCTGTCAGATTACGATTTCCGGGAAGAAGTAAACTATAAAAGACCTAGACGGTCTTATTTTTAGGTACCGACTAGGCACTTTGCAACCATTATTCTAATTACTGTTTTTGTGCATTTTGTTTTTAAAATTTGTTCATCACCAATCATTTATACTGTTATCTGATTTTTTACCTACGTACATACTGCTAACTTCTTACTTACATTGAAAAAAAAAATGATTTTCTTGATGTGACCACGCCTCACATGGAGGCTCCATTTATGTAATGTTTGAACAAATAAAGGATTGTAAATAAGAAACTGCAAATGTAGCTTTGATGGTCTAGGTGTTCCTAATAATAAAATTTTGTCATGCCATGTCATGTTCATTTCAGAGATCACTGCGAAGCAGATTCGCAGAAATCGTTTAATCTGCTAATCATAAATGATAAAAAAAATTTTAAAGTACTGAATCCTTTAGCTTGAAATATTCTCCAAATCTCGTTATTCTGAAATATTCAAACTTACTATCAAAAGTGGCCATCAGTACGTGTCGCCCTAGTTAAAATTGCATCTGAATAACATTTCATTCCACAAATAAAAGACATGCTTTTACAGTCTTTCGTGTTTTCTGCTGTCAGCGGTCTGCGAAATGTTTTTCGAATTTTCACCGGTCCGCAGGTGTAAAAAGTTGGGAAACACTTAAAGGCCGACGGTGAAAAGCCACGTTTTATATGTACTTGAATGGACGATGGGACACTGATACGAGAAAAAAAAAATTCGCTGCTTTTACCATTGCTTTGGAGACGGGGTTTGCGGTTTAGCGCCGAAATCTTTTGTAGGTGGACCCTGAATTGGCATTAAAAAGTCGTGAAATTCACGAAAATAACGCCCTCTTACCCCTGCAGCGAAGTCAGATGTGACTTGTTCTCTCCTTGCGACACACTTAATCAAATGAAACCCTGCATGTCGTTGTCGAGTTAGTGAAGAACAGAGAGTGGAAATTTTCTAAGTGTGCCTGTTTAAAGAATTGAAATAAAAAGAAATACATACATATATATACAGGGTGGTCTGAAAGAAACTTCCCCTATATATGAGTCCCTAGTGGCCTAATCGTTCAACCAATCGAAATGAAAGTTTAGATATAGTTATTTGAATGTATGGGGTCTAGATTGTGATGATTTAAAACAATGAACCTTCCACAGTCACGGCTACATTGACAAAATTTCGAAATTTTGAATGGCAACACCCACTTTTTTCGTGCGTAAATTGATCAGAGCATGGAAAAACCTTAAATGGCATTGGAACGAGACACTTATGACTTAAATTGGCTGCGTAAAACATTTGCAGAAAGAGCATCGTAAAGAACCAATGATAACAAAAAAGAGGAGAGGGGAAAAGACTTTTATTCGAATTACAAGTTTTCAGCGTGGCCAACTTCGCAGGCGATAACGCATTGCGTGCGGGAGATTATCGATAACAATGCCGAACGTATCATGGCAGGAGGAATTTGTAGAACTTCCCGTTTTATGGCATCTTTCAAGTCTGACAAATTCCGGGGATTGGATGTGTACACCTTTGATTTTAGATAACCCCAAAACCAGAAATCCATCGGAGTGAGGGCGGGAGAACGAGGTGGTCACGAAACTGCAAAGGTACGGGCGATGACTCTTATCACCAAAGTGCTGTTGCAGCACTTGCCGAATACTTCTGGCAATGTGCGGAGGAGCACCATCTTGCATCCATATAATGTCATTAATAAAATTTCTCTGCTGCAATTCTGGAATTACTTAATTCTCCAACATTGCTTTATACCGGGCACCTGTGACGGAGCACGTTTGCATACCACTAGATGTGACTTCTTCGAAGAAGTACGGACCCAGAGTGAATGAACCTGCGACGCCGCACCGCACAGTCACGTGTCTGTCGTATAAAGGCACTGGTGCCACACCGTCAGGATTTTCTTCCTACCAATGAACCCAGTTCTTGGAGTTTACGTTCCCTGTCACAGTGAAATGTGCCTCATCCGCCCATAATATCCGCAGCGGCCACCTGCTGTCTTCATCATATCCGATTAGGAAAAAAATTCGCAAACTCGACACGCTATTGGTTGTCTCCAGGTGCCAACGCCTGGACGTGCTGGAATCGATAAGGACACATCCGCAGAATTTGGAGAACTGTGGTTTTCGGTACATCCAAATTGCGGGAAACACTTCTTGCTGTATGCAATGGACCTGTAATCGTTTTATGCACTTCCGCAACAACTTCAACCGGAACAAGGGGTCGTCTGGATCGCGGTCTATCGCATATGCATCCCGTTTTTTCAAATTTCTTTACCAAATTACGTACACTTTTTACGGAACATGGGCCTCGTTTTAGCTTAAAATTTCGACGATAAACTCGCAATGCTTCGGCAGCATTTTCTCCGCTCAAGCATAAAAAAGCTTTATCAATTCACCTCGTTGTTTCCCTAAAAGTGTCATCTTCTTTGCACGAAACGAGACGGATTAGCATGAACATGCAGAAACAAACATCCCACACTGCTTATATCAAATGCAGTGCATTACACGAGTGTTCTGTGATGGGTACTTCTACTGCCTAGAATTATGCAAAGTGCATCCATTACACCTTCCCTCTTATTGTGATTGGTTCTTTACGATGCTCTTCTTTGCAAATGTTTTACGCCACAAATATAAATCATACGAGTCTCGTTCCGACGCCATGGAAGGATTTTCCATACTCTGATCAAAAAAAAGGATGTTGCCATTCGAAAATCTCGAAATTTTGTTACTGTAACCGCAACTGTGAGAGGTTTATTATTTGAAATCATCACAATCTGGAAACATACATTCAAATAAGTATATCTAAACTTTCCATTCGATTGGTTGAACGGTTCGTTGACTAGGGACTCATAGACAGGGGAAGTTTCTTTTAGACCAGCCTGTATATATATATATAATTAGACTTTTGTCTGTAGATTTCTTGGAATTCAAAAATTTTGCGATTTCTATCCGTTTCAAGCACCCGGGAATCCGATGCCACCCTCAAAAAAAAGTTTGTCTGTCTGTCATTCTGTCATTCTGTCCGTGACGCTTTTTTTGTTTAAGCATCACGTAAAAACGACTGAAGCGAATGATATGAAATTGAGTGTCATGATAGGTGGTCACTCAACTTAAAACATAGGCGTCGAATTTTTAAAAAATCTTGATTAGATTTTCAGATTTTGCGAAAATCGTTTCAAACTGCGTAAATTTGTCTTCAAGCATCACGTAAACACGACTGAAGCGAATGATATGAAATTGGGTGTCATGATAGGTGGTCACTCAACTTAAAACATAGGCGTCGAATTAAAAAAAAATCTTGATTAGATTTTGAAATTTTGCGAAAATCATTTCAAACTGCGTAAATTTGTGTTCGCACATCACGTAATAACTGCAAAGGTGAAAAAATGATATTTGGTGAAATGATAGGTGGTCACTCACCTTAAACTATAAGCATCTAATTAAAAAAAATCGATCAGATTTCGAGATTTTGTGAAAATCGTTTAAAACTGAGTGAATCTTTGTTCCCGCATTACGTAATAACGACTAAAGCGAATGATATGAAATTTGGTCACACGATAGATGGTTGCTCAACATAAACTATAGGAGTCCAATTTTTTAAACATTTTTATTAGATTTTGAGATTTTGAGAAAATTCTCTCAAAATACGTTTATATTTCTTCAAACATCACGTAATAACGACTAATACGAATGATACGAAATTTAGTGATATGATAGGTAGTTGCTAATCTTAATTTATAGGCGTTGAATTTTTAAAATATTTTGATTACATTTTGAGATTTTGCGAAAATCGTTTTAAAATGCTGAAAATTTGTTCCAGCATCACGAAATAAAGACTGCAGGGAATGAAACGAATTTGGGTGACATGATAGGTTGTGACTCAACTTAAATTCTAGGCTACCAATTTTTCAAAAATGTTCATTAAATTTTGAGATTTTGCGAAAATTAATTCAATATGCGTTATTATTCGTTCGCGCATCACATAATTACGACTAAAGCGAATGAAATGATATTACTTAGTTACTCTCTAACCTGTAATATTTTATGAATACATAAAAATTATAACTTCGCTTTTTTTACTTTGGCAACATACTACATCCATTCTGTGTACTCCTACAATGCTGACGAAAGTTCTTGCTTTTTGGAAATTTGCATTCACTAACCCGTCGAGGACGGGTACTTCAGCTAGTATATATATATAATAGTAAAATGTGTGTGTGGCTAAACTTACGAATCAAGGAATCATTCAACAGCAGTTATGGTATTCCTATATATATCTATATGAATAAAATTAGACTTTTGTCTGTACATTTCTTGGAATTCAAAAATTTTGCGATTTCTATCCGTTTCAAGCACCCGGGAATCCGATGCGACCATCAAAAAAAGTTTGTCTATGTCTGTCATTCTGTCGTTCTGTCATTCTGTCCGTGACGGTTTTTTTGTTTAAGCATCGCGTAAAAACGACTGAAGGGAATTATATGAATTGAGTGTCATGATAGGTGGTCACTCAACTTAAAACATAGGCGTCGAATTAAAAAAAAATCTTGATTAGATTTTCAGATTTTGCGAAAATCGTTTCGAACTGCGTAAATTTGTCTTCCAGCATCACGTAAACACGACTGAAGCGAATGATATGAAATTGGGTGTCATGATAGGTGCTCACTCAACTTAGAACATAGGCGTCGAATTAAAAAAGATCTTGATTAGATTTTGAGATTTTGCGAAAATCATTTCAAACTGCGAAAATTTGTGTTCGCACGTCACGTAATAACTGCAAAGTATAAAGAATGATATTTGGTGAACTGATAGGTGGTCACTCACCTTAAACTATAAGCATCTAATTAAAAAAAATCGATCAGCTTTCGAGATTTTGCGAAAATCGTTTAAAACTGTGTGAATCTTTGTTCCGGCATTACGTAATAACGATTAAAGCGAATGATATGAAATTTGGTCACATGATAGATGGTTGCTCAACATAAACTATAGGTGTCCAATTTTTTAAACATTTTTACTAGATTTTGAAATTTTGTGAAAATTCTCTCAAAATGCGTTTACATTTCTTCAAACATCACGTAATAACGACTAGTACGAATGATACGAAATTTAGTGATATGATAGGTAGTTGCTAATCTTAATTTATAGGCGTTGAGAGAGAGAATTTTAAAAATATTTTGATTACATTCTGAGATTTTTCGAAAATCGTTTTAAAATGCTGAAACTTTGTTCCAGCATAACGAAATAAAGACTGCAGGGAATGAAACGAAATTGGGTGACATGATAGGTTGTCACTCAACTTAAATTCTAGGCTTGGAATTTTTCAAAAATGTTGATTAGATTTTGCGAAAATTATTTCAATATGCGTAAATATTCGTTCGCGCATCACATAATTACGACTAAAGCGAATGAAATGATATTACTTAGTTACTCTCTAACCTGTAATATTTTAACAATACATAAAAATTATAACTTCGCTTTTTTTACTTTGGCAACATACTACATCCATTCTGTGTACTCCTACAATGCTGACGAAAGTTCTTGCTTTTGGAAATTTGCATTCACTAACCCGTCAAGGATGGGTACTTCAGCTAGTATATACACTCTATAACAAATAAATCGACGCACCAAGAAGGAGGTGTTTGATTGAGACGAAAATTGGTGGATATTAAGACAATGTACAGAATAGTAAATGATTAAAATTTCAGAACAATTGAATAATTTATTTCAGAGTTACAGTAACAAGTTCAATAAGGTGTTGACCCGCCGCTAGCCTGGATACAAGCTGCCACACGGCGTTGCATAGACCGATAAAGCTCCCGGATGGTCTCCTGCGGTATTTCCTGCCAAATTCGCTCCAATTGTCGAACGAGGTCATCAATAGTCCGTGCCAGATGCAATCACCTTCCCATCGTATCCCAGACATGCTCGATGGGAGAGAGATCTGGCGATCTGGCAGGCCAAGGAAGAGTTTGACAAGCTTGCAGACAGTTTAGAGCAACACGAGCCGTATGTGGTCTGGCTGAATCAATGTTGTCCTGCCGTCATCCGTTGTCCTGCTGAAAAACCAGCCCAGGGCACTGCAAAAGGAACGGTAGCAAAACATGTCTTAGGATGCCGTCCACGTACCGCTGTGCAGTAAGTGTACCTCTAATGACGACCAAAGGGGTTCGGCTGTCAAAGGAAATGGCACCCCAGACCATAATGCCTTGTTGAGGGCCGGTGTGGCGTGCAATAGTGAAAGCAGGATCCCCCCTCTGCCCTGTGCGTCTCCAAACACGTCTTCGATAATCGTCAGGACACAGTTGGAAGCGGGATTCGTCGCTAAAGACTATACGTCCCCAGTCGGCATCATTCCAACCTGATCGAGCCCTGCACCACTGTAACTGGCAAGGCAGTGTGCAGGCGTGATTGGCAGGTGGCGTAACTGTCGGCGCGAGCGTAGATTTCGCTCTCTCAACCGTCTGTGAATGGTCATGATGGACACTGGTGTTTGGGTTGAACGTCTGATGGTTGATAGAGATGAAGAAGGCGCTGTGACAGCTGATCGGACCATCACTCTGTCCTCACGATCTGTTGTAGCCCTAGGTCGACCGCTACCATCCTGACGCTGCACTCTGCCATTTTCCACCCATCCTTGCCAGCATCTTCGAATCGTCGCATCGCTTCGACTCAAATGACGAGCGATTCTCCGATTAGTCCAACTGGCCTCTTTCAATCCATTGATACGACCTCTGTCAAACTCTGACAGTTGCTCGTAATGAGCACGAATCCTGCAGCGAGGCATTTTTTAAGTTGTTGAAAGGTCATCTGAATCGCAATCAAACCGAAAGTTTTAACAACCCTTGAAGAACTGCTCCTTATATACGTCTGCTGGATGCGCAGTTCCGATGCGCTAGAGATCAAACTATTCATTCATGGGACACCAAATTTGACACATTTGCATATCTGTTCAAAAAATTCATGCATACGAAATTTCAAAGCAATCGGATGATTGTTTCTTGGTGCGACGATTTTTTGGTTATAGAGTGTATATATTACTACTGAAAACAACAGCAACATCAATAATAATAATAATAGCGGTTGAAAATGTTATTCCGGATTATCATCAACTTTTTAAAGCAATATGTTGAGAAATAAATTTGCATCTACGCTCTACAACGAGTAATTAACCTCTTCGCTCCCGTCTTTTCAACGACGGAAGCGGACAAGTTAAAACATATGACACTAAATAATTTCCAGGACTTCGACCCATAATTTTATTCGTTTCGGGCCCACTAAAGGAAAATATATCGGTCCGGTTCCGGTTTTCGTTCCCGCAAAAATAACGGTTTTCGGTTCAGTTCCGAATGAATAATTTTATTTTATGTATATTCTTATTTGTATTAAATATAAAATTCTATCATCATCTGAATTAAATCTGCTTCTACGAGCAGCAGGCACATATCCAGAAAAACAATTTGGGGGGGGGGGATCCGAACGGTAAAAAAGGCTGAATTTTTCAATTTTTCACAAAAAGACTATATTATTATCATTTTAGTAACAAAAATGAAAATTTCGGGGGGGGGGGATGTCCGGACCCCATTGACCCCTCCCCCCCTAAATAACGTCCTTGACGAGCAGTTTCATGCTAAACTGAAACACAAAAGTAGTAGTGAACATCAAAACAGAAAATCGAGAAGCAATGTACCATCCGTTTTGGTAAAGCAGAGCGACTGCTAAGAAGACGATTTTACGCGGAAAATGTGTGATAGGTTGAGATGGGTATTTTTCGAAGCTCAATTTCGGCTCGCTGTCTTATGATGCTTTCCTTTTGTTTTATTTCAGTTCGGAATTTCGGAAACGGTTCTACTTACTGCTAGTTCAAGTGTAAACAGAGTTTTAAATATAAAACAGCATTTGTAAACTTCCGTTTACCCCTATTTTGATGAAATCGGATTAGACCTGACGCATGCGTAATTGGAAGGAAGGCTCTGAGAAACGAAAACAGGCTGTATATGTACTGATGATAATTATATGGTTGACGTTAAAGTAGAAAGTATTGATAAGTTGGTTACAGTAACAAAATGATTGAAGATATACCGAACCGAAATAAACCAATACTTTTTCCAGTTCAGTCAGTTCAGTTCCGGTTTTCGTTCCGACTAGAATAACGGTTTTTTTTCCGGTTTTCAGTTCAGTTCCGGTTCGAGTACCTGATTATTTCTTTAACAGCTGCCTTTAGAGCCCAATCTCATTATGAAATCTAATCTATAAATCAACGGCTTCCAACTAGCAGCCCGCGGGTCGCATGCGGCCCTCGATGTCCTTTTTTGCGCCCAACAAAGCTTTCTAGGAAAAGAAATTGCAATATCAAATTAGATGTTTTTACTTAAGGAAAAGAAGTTTCCGTGAAAATCCATGTCAGTTTCAAATACTGTTCATTTTCGATTAAATTTAATTTTCCTCGGTTTCCATGTAATTTAGTGCGTCCACTTGTATTCTATTACACACCTCCCCTCGCGTTTAATGATCGTAACTTGTCCGTACACTTGACTAAGTCAAAGATAGGAGCTCCTTCTCCGATTTTTTTTTTACTTCATCTTCTAAACCTATCAACAACAGAGATTACTGCAAACACCCCTTCTTTAGGAGTTGCAACAGACAGACTCCAATTCTCAGAGAACATGCTTTATGTGCTGATACGTTAATTTTACCCCTTTTGTAATTTTAAATTTCTCAATAGAATTTTAGACATTTTGCCGTTTCATATTGTATGGTGGTGAGCACACCACTCTCTCTGGTTATGGGCTTGGATTCGAATCGAACTTGTTCTTGGTTGTTAATTCGTCAGTCTTGTGACGCAATTTGCTTCCCATATACGCCACGTAGGATACGCCACAGGATAGAAAAGGCCCTACCTGGACGCGACAACAAAATTCGCTGCTATGAACTGAAAACTAGCAGTGGACTAATGAAACGGACTGTACAGCATTTGTATCCTTTTGAACTCTGAAAGCTAAATTTTGTAAAATTGATAACCTAGAACTCTAAAATCTCATATTTTCTTGCCATTTATATTTACTTTTTCTTAAACTTTAGTTGTGTTATTCTTGTGCATTCTTCAGCTTAATTTGTATCTTGTATTGTGTTGAGATAATTTGTGATTGGAATTTAACAATTTTGTAGATTTTTGATATAATTTTAGAATTAGTTTTGATAATTTGTGTAATTGATGTGAACTCCTGAAGGAGTTCAGGTGTGGAGTGTGATTCAATTTGCTTCCCATATACGCCACGTGCGCTGGATGACGTCACGCGGTTCTTTCCCCCCTGGGTGACCGTGATAAACTCGACACACTTCGAACAGATTCGTAGAGGAGCAGACTGATTTCTGCTTGGGGGCCCAAAAAGGGCATTAGATTGAATCTGTATTTTTGAACGTGTAAACTATACATAGTAATTTGTAAATAAATTGTATATAGTTACATTAGACCTGATTTGGATTATTATTGAAAAATAGAATTTATACACTGAACCGCCACGCTAACATAAACTGTATGGACTGACTTCCGCCACAATGGTGCACGGCCAACAAAGTGTGCCATGGGCCTTGAATGGATAAGGTGAATATTGAAATGCCTAATACTTTGGAATTAGCACAATCCAGTGGGCGAAAACTGCTCAAGGTAAGATTTTTCCTTTATTTTTATGAAAAATGGCTGACGAACTATTGAAACTAAAAGCGAAACGAAAAGTATTAAGAACGGCAGTTTCGAAACATCTTAAGAATATTGAAACTGAATTTGAAAAAGAGGCTGCCGATTTTTCACTTCTTGAAGAATATTTAGAACTATTAACTAGTAAATCGGATGAGTTAAAAGTTATCGATGCGGCAATTGAACCGCTCTTAGAATCTAAAGATTTTGAAGCTGAAATTACAGCTAGTGAAGAATACGATGAAAAAGTTTTATTATGGAAATTTAATTTAAATAGAAAGTTGAACAAAAGCAAAAAAGTTGAGGTTAAAGTAACTAAAAATGACGATTCAGAAATAAAACCTGAACAGAAACGAGTTCGTCTGCCAGAATTAACCATTCCAAAATTTTATGGTGATTATTTAAAATGGAATGAATTTTATAATTCATTTAAAGTATTAATTGATGACAATGACTCTTTAAGTGAAACTGAAAAATTTCAATATTTGCGTTCGTTCCTTGGAGGAGCGGCTTTAAACGCAATTGAAGGTTTCGATATTTCAGACAACAATTATGATGAAGTGATTAAATTGTTAAAAAACAGATTTGGTAAGCGAGAAATAATCATCAACACGCATATGAAATTATTGAATTTGAGTCCAGTTTACAAATCGAGTGTTGTATCGAAACTTAGAAAACTATACGACGCTATCGAAACACATGTACGCAGCTTAAATTCTTTAAATGTAAAACCGGAATCATACAGTAATATGTTTATCCCAGTTCTATTTAAAATACTTCCATCAGATTTAACGCTTGAATTTAACAGACAAAACCCTAACTTTTCTACGATGTATAGTGTGGAAGCACTGTTAAAATTCCTTCATACTGAAGTTTTATCTAGAGAAATGAACGCCTTACTTGTCCCCCTCTCTTCAGTCCAAAGAGAAAATCACGGGCGACTGGCGTCTAAACAAAGTCATAATTTAAGTTCCGCGGTGCAGCTTTTGACACCTTCAAGTGGATACAATTCGCAAACCGCTGACGATAATCTCTGCATGTTCTGTAAAAAATCAAAACATACTGGAATTTGCGAATCTCTCTCGGTTCAAGAAAAACGAAATTTTATATTTCGAGAAGGTAGATGTATGCTCTGCTTAAAGCGAAAACATAAAAAATATGACTGCAGATCAAAACAACAATCCTGTCCTCGCTGCAAAAAAAGACATAATTTAGAGATCTGTTTTGACTTAGAGAAAAAAGGCAGAGAGAAAAATAATAATGCAAGCTCGTGCGAAGAGGCGAGTAAGGGGAATGCAGTTGCTGAGAGTTCAAGAGGGAATGAAAATACGCAAATCTTTACGGGTGTTTCACACACTAGTTCGACATCTATTTTGCTTCAGACGTGCAGTGTTGTAATTAAGGGTAAACGTCGTTCAATGCAGGGAAGAATTTTACTCGATTGCGGCTCAATGAGATCCTTTGTAAACAAAGAAATTTCGCGCATATTAAATCTTCCAGTAATCAGAAAAGAGAGTTTATCATTCTACAGTTTCGGCAATGAACAGCCCATTCAAAACACGTTTGATGTTGCAAAGTTAAATTAGAAAATAGGCAAGATAATGAATCTAATATCGAAATTGAAGCCCTCGTAATAGACCGTGTAACGGGTACGGAAATTCCACCCGCTAACTTGAAATCGGAAATTATACTCTCGAAATTAAAAAACCTAAAACTGGCCTATTCCTTTGAAGCTGAAGGGGGTATTGACCTCTTGATTGGGTGTGATTATTATTACAACATAGTTAGTGGAAATTTGAAAAGAATAAACGAAAATCTCGTAGCGACAGAAATAATGTTTGGCTGGTGTATACAGGGAAAAACTGATAACACTCCAGGATCTACGGTTGCGTTAAACGTAATGGTTGAAGAAAAATTTATTTCGGACCAGATACAAAAATTTTGGACTCTTGAAGGGTTGGGGATCCATCCAGAAAACGAAATCGTTGATTCTTCGGACTATAATGTTTTACACAAATTTGAATCGGAAATTAAATATGAAAATTCTGGATATAAGGCTAAATTACCCTGGAAACCAAACACAAAGCATCTTTTAGAAAGTAACAAAGATGTTGCTCTAAAAAGATTTCAGAAATTAAACAACGCATTTAAGATTGATAACACTTTATTCGACCAGTATAAAGAAGTTTTAAAAGACTATGAGCTGAAGAATATTATAGAGCCTGTTCCAGAAAATGAACAAAATAATAACACCACATTTTATTTGCCTCACAGGGCCGTAATTAGAAGCGACAGAACAACTAGCAAATTGAGAATAGTTTTTGATGCTTCGGCTCATAAACGAAATACGCTTTCTCTTAACGATTACTTGTACACAGGTCCAAACTTATATCCAGATATATTTGAATTACTGATAAAATTTAGGCAAAATTTAATAGCCTTTACGGCTGACATTAAGCAAGCATTTTTACAGATCGAACTAAATGAAGAAGACAGGGACGTTACACGATTCTATTGGAAAGATAATCCCTTTGATAATGATGAAAATTTAAAAATGTTCCGATTCACAAGAGTTTTATTCGGGGTAAAATCAAGTTCATTTTTACTCGCCGCTACTATTAAACACCACCATAAGAGGTACACAGAAACCCACCCAGAAACATCCGAAATCCTGAGCAACAGTGTTTATGTAGACGACGTCATTAGTGGTTAACCGGACGTAGAACGCGCGTTCAAAACATCACTTGATTGCATTAGCATTTTCAAAGACGCGGGAATGACTTTGCATAAATGGTAAACAAATTCGAAAACACTTGGAAATTTGTGGGTTAAGGAAGGTATCACTACGAATGAAACTCCGAAGGATTTTGAGGAAGTGAAGCCTCCCTTCAAGGTATTAGGAATCGCTTGGGATAGTGCAGAAGACGTTTTGTACTTCGACATTGACAACTTAATGACATTTCTGTCTAAAAGGAAAAACACCAAACGTTTTCTTCTACAAGTTATTGGCAGAATTTTCGATCCCGTGGGTTTCTTGGGACCTTTCATTTTGAGAGCAAAATGTATAATGCAAGAGATTTGGTCTTCTAAAATCGACTGGGATGATGAGCTACCGTCTGTTCTGAGTTTTAAATGGAAAGCTTGGTATGAAGAAATTGATGAACTGAATCATCTCAGAATCCTCCGTTATTATTTAGGAGGAATCACAGAAGCTGATGTAAAAGAAATAGAGCTTCATAGCTTTTCAGATTCTAGCTTAAAAGCTTACGGCTGTGTAGTATATTTGAGAATTATTTTGAAGAATGACGCTTTCCAAACAGTATTTGTTGCCTCCAAGAGTAGAGTTGCCCCTCTAAAATCTCTTACTCTTCCAAGATTGGAGCTTTTAGGAGCACTCTTGGCCGCTAGATTGAGTATCAAGATCGTAAAATGTTTGAAATATAAAGTAACGCCCTTTTATTGGACGGATTCACGAATAACCTATTTTTGGGTTAGTGGAAACTCCGAAAGATTCAAGCCTTTTGTCAAAAATAGAGTTCAGGAAGTACAGAAACTAACTGAAAGCAGCAACTGGCGTTATTGCACTGGGAAAGATAACCCCGCTGACCTTATATCACGAGGAACTACAGTTAGTAATTTGAGGAATTGCCAACTTTGGTGGCACGGACCACCTTGGGTTTTGCAGTCTTCTGAATTTTGGCCCTCTGGCAAAGTCGACGTTATAAAAGAAGAAAATTTGGAGTACAAAAAGAAATTTGCTTATTTTCAACAATATGAATGTGTCGTAAAAGAAATAGACGAATTATTCGATATTTCCAAATATAGCAGTCTCATGAAAGTAATAAGGATTACAGCGTGGGTGAGAAAATTTGTTATGAACCTTAAATGTCCTGTGTAAAATCGTGATTCTTTAGTTGCTGAGGAAATTATTGATGCGGTAAAATTTTGGATCCAAAATGAACAGAGACACTTTTTCAAAGAAGAGTGTGAAACACTTAAGAGTAAAAATTCCATAAAAAGAAGTTCCTCTATATTTAATTACATGCCTTATCTAGACGAAAACGAACTGCTTCGATTAGGAGGCAGGCTTGAATTTTGTGATTTGTCCATTAATGAAAAACATCCAATTATTTTACCCACAAATTCTTGGTTGACAACTTTGATAGTGCGCCAAGAACATGATAAAGTCATGCATGGAGGAGTAGCCAGTACTCTAACAAAAGTTCGATAAAATTACTGGATACCCAAAGGACGACAGTTTATCAAAAAGATTATCAAGAGTTGCATTGTCTGTCAAAAATATCTCTCCAAACCTGGTGATCAACTTACAGCTCCATTACCAGGTGATCGAATCCACCAGACTCCTGTATTCTCTGTTTGTGGACTTGACTTCGTGGGTCCTCTTTATGTGAAACATTCTGCAGAATTGAAAAAAATCGTACATTGTTTTGTTAACATGCGCTGTCTCGAGAGCGCTGCACAGCTATAATTTTAGAATTAGTTTTGATAATTTGTGTAATTGATGTGAACTCCTGAAGGAGTTCAGGTGGGGAGTGTGACGCAATTTGCTTCCCATATACGCCACGTGCGCTGGATGACGTCACGCGGTTCTTTCCCCCCTGGGTGACCGTGATAAACTCGACACACTTCGAACAGATTCGTAGAGGAGAAGACTGATTTCTACTTGGGGGCCCAAAAAGGGCATTAGATTGAATCTGTATTTTTGAACGTGTAAACTATACATAGTAATTTGTAAATAAATTGTATATAATTACATTAGACCTGATTTGGATTATTATTGAAAAATATAATTTACACACTGAACCGCCACGTTAACATAAACTGTACGGACTGACTTCCGCCACAGTCTCTTCATAGATGGTAATGTTTAAAATTACCCCTTTTTATACTTTAAATCCTAATTTAATACTTATTTTTGTTTTTGTATCTTGATGGAAATTAGACAATTCTGAGCAATGTCTTAAATTTCCTGAATCCCTAAAATATCTTCAGCAAGAATTGGATTAAATTGCGGCCCGACACAAGACAGGTGTATTGGATTGCGGCCCTCGAACATTTGTGAATTCAAAATCCCTGTTATAAATGTTATGTACTTTAATTTTGATTGAGATTATTATTTTATAAACCTCAATTCTTACACTAATAACTTTTGACTCGAACATTTGTTCCTTGTGACTGTTCGTATCACCAAAACTTAATTTTTAGGATCGCCCAAAAACATCACCTTTAGAGAATCTGAGAGTCAGTGTTCAACTGATTAAAGCCTCAAATTAATTACCGCGCAACTCCAGCTGAGTTGCAGTTCTTGAAACTCCATAAGGACAATAGCGGATGGCACGGTAACGGAAATTTAAAAGCATTATTCATAAAAGAATTTTTTAAAATTTCCGGTGGTTCGAGTTTCCAAATAATTATACTTGGGAAGTCTTCATTTATTAATTATTTGACTGCGACTGCAAAATAAAAAAATTTGGCATTATCCTCAATAACATAGAGATATTTTCTTTTATGTCGTACCATTTGCTTAGCCCGGTACTTACTGGAAATATTATTTATTAAAATTTTATAACTTGAAGAAAAGAAAGTGAATTTGCACAATTACTAATACATAAAGTGAATTTGAATTTTAAAAGGATTAGTCTGCATATATGCGGAATTTTTAGAACACTGTATTAAAACAGAGAGTTGAAGAAAGTCAAACTTTCCCCCCACGAATCTGAAAACGCGCTTCCATGATGCCAAATGTCGGTTTACGGTTTATTAATGTTCCTATCCACGACGAAATTTATTGAATTGTTTAGAAAAGCATTTACGCGAATTTCCTTATTTTTTGCTGAGATTAACGAGTTTTATCATTTTAGTAAGCATTTATGTAACATAAAAGACTTTCGTATCCAATAGTTCGTTTCAAAAATTGAAAAAGGGTCCTTTTATGCTTCTATTGAGTGATATTTATGTTAGTTCTATATTGAAGACAAGGTTTTTGTAGTCTGAAATTTCTCCCCTGGGTGAAGTCTCTAAAGCCTCATGCTTATTACAACCAACCCGCAGAAAATACTTTATTTTTACCAGAGTGTCTAACTTCGCCGGAACATAATTAATCACTTTTTAGATACAGTACAGTTTTTTTTTATATCTTTTCTAGCTAGGCCTACTTGTGCCCGTTGGGCTGTCAAATCATAATGGATTCTAAGACTAAAATTTTTGCTGTTTGTACTGGACTGACCAGAGGGGAGTCTCCTTACAACCAACCCACAGAAAACTTCTACATTTTTACCAAAGTTGCTAACTTCGTCAGAAGATAATTAAAAACGTTTTAGAAACAGTACATTTATTTGATATTTTTTCTAACTAGTCATACTCTTGCCCGTTGAGCTGTCAAAACATAATGCATTTTAAGAATAAGACTAAAATTATTGCTGTGTGTACAGGGTTGACCAGAGGCGGATTTCCCAGGTTTTCTGGGGGCACTTTCTTTAAAATTTCAAAAACATTTTCCGTATCGATAGAAATACAATTCGGGAAAACCAACAAACTCGAATAAGGAAAGACGATGTGCACAAGGAAACTAGATTGCTGACGTCACATATCGGGGTTAGAATTACCACCGATGCGGTTTGCGTGAAGCGAATCGCGATTGATCAGTCCGATTACAACGGTTTGTGAGTGAAACCGATAAAGGTGCATACCGATAAAGGTGCATAGAGTTGTCCATTGTCTACGCTTTCTCCAAACCCTGAAGCGAATTTGCGCATTTGCGGTAGATATCTGAACGGGCCTGGGCTTCTGCAATACCTTTCATTTTTGATAGGGCCGGGGCTGAACATTTACGCTTTCAAGAACGGACCAATACGGGCCTATACACTTTTAAAGACGGGACTGGACGGGCCTTTACGCTTTGAAAGACGGGCCAGCACATTCATTTTTGCTCTCCCAAATTTCGGGTTAAGAGGAGCCTGGAGATCTATTCTGCCCCAATTGTTCCAAAAGAGTCGATGGTTAGCTGTTGACTGCGCAGAAGCAGTTGCCTGGTGATCGACTGTGCCGACAACTTCAGAGATCATCGGAGCGTCGTTTAGACAATCACAAGAACCCCTTGACGCTCCTCCTTAAGACTTCGCCTCAAGTGACGTCAAGGCGGGGCAGAGTTAATTGTAGAGGATTTTTAACAACCTGGGGAGAATAGAGCTCTTTCCTAGTTTTTGTTCCTTAACGCAGGATTACGCTCCTCTATAACGCTCCATAACGGTAATAATATATAAAGAAAAATATTTTTTTAACTTCGTTGTATGTATCAATATTACTCAGTTTGAAAACTAAGAGTGAAACAACCAAATACACTGACTCAACTAACCATGTACGGCTAGCCTGAGGGGCTAGAATTAGGGAGCCTGAGAGGCAGTGTTCTACTGATTAAAATCTCAAATTAATCACCACGCAACACCAGCTGGGTTGCAAATCTTGAGACCTAAAACTGTGAATGATACCGTTACACGACGCTGAGAATTTCAAAACGTTATTGAAAAATGTATTTAAAAAAATTTCCGGTTGTTCCAGTTTTCAAATAATTATACTTGGGAAGTCTTCATTTCAGAATTATTTGCCTGCGACTGCGAAAAAAAAAATTGGAATTATTCTCAATAATATAGAGACTTTTTCTTTTATGTCGTACCATCTGCGTAGTCCGGTGTTGTCTGGGAATATTATTTATTAAAATATTATAACTTTAAAAAAAGTGAATTTGCACAGTTACTAATATATAAAGTAAATATGAATTTCAAGAGGATTAGACTGCATATATGCGCAATTTTTCAAACACTGTATTAAAACGGAATTTTGAAGAAAGTTGACTTTTTTCCCCACAAATAGTAAAACGTTCTTTCATGATGCCAAATGTCGGTTTATTAATGTTCCTATCCACGATGAAATTGATTGAATTGTTTAGCAAAGCATTTACGCGAAGTTCCTTATTTTTTGCTGAGATTAACGAGTTTTATCATTTTAGTAAGCATTTATGTAGCATAAACGACTTTCGTATTCAGTAGTTCGTTTCAAAAATAGAAGGTCTTTTCATACTTCTATCGAGTGATATTTATGTTAGTTTTTTTTTTTTTTTGAAGAGAAGGTTTTTATAGTCTGAAATTTCTCACCCTGGGTCGTCTCTATAACCTCATGCTCCTTACAACCAACCCGCAGAAAATTCTTCATTTTTACCAGAGTTGCTAACTTCGCCGGAAGATAATTAAAAACGTTTTAGAAACAGTACAGTTTTTGATATTTTTTCCAACTAGTCATACTCTTGCCCGTTGAGCTGTCAAAACATAATGCATTTTAAGAATAAGACTAAAATTATTGCTGTGTGTACAGGGTTGACCAGAGGCGGATTTCCCAGGTTTTCTGGGGGCACTTTCTTTAAAATTTCAAAAACATTTTCCGTATCGATAGAAATACAATTCGGGAAAACCAACAAACTCGAATAAGGAAAGACGATGTGCACAAGGAAACTAGATTGCTGACGTCACATATCGGGATTAGAATTACCACCGATGCGGTTTGCGTGAAGCGAATCGCGATTGATCAGTCCGATTACAACGGTTTGTGAGTGAAACCGATAAAGGTGCATACCGATAAAGGTACATAGAGTTGTCCATTGTCTACGCTTTCTCCAAACCCTGAAGCGAATTTGCGCATTTGCGGTAGATATCTGAACGGGCCTGGGCTTTTGCAATACTTTTCATTTTTGATAGGGCCGGAGCTGAACATTTACGCTTTCAAGAACGGACCAATACGGGCCTATACACATTTAAAGACGGGACGGGACGAGCCTTTAAGCTTTGAAAGACGGGCCAGCCCAAGCTTTGAAAGACGTTCATTTTTGCTCTCCTAAATTTCGGGGTACGACGAGCCTGGAGATCTATTCTGCACCGGTTGTTCCAAAAGTGTCGATGGTTACCTGTTGACTGGGCAGAAGTAGTTGCTTGGTTATCGACTGCGCCGATAACCAAGGGTACAACTTCGGATATCGTCGGGGGGTCGTTTAGCCAATCACAAGAACCCCTTGACGCTCCTCCTTAACTCTTTGAGGCACAACCCTTTCCGAATGCTGAAAAAAGGTCAGCCGTTGCCATCGCTCGACTTAACTACCAGCAAGATGGCGGACGATCGAAACGTTCATCGCGTGCCACAGATCTAGAGACCCTTTTTTTACGACAGCTGGCCGGCGCACAGCCAGCTGTCGTAAAAAAAGGGTCTCTAGATCTGTGGCACGCAATGAACGTTTCGATCGTCCGCCATCTTGCTGGTAGTTAAGTCGAGCGATGGCAACGGCTGCCCTTTTTTCAGCATTGGGCAATCTATTCAGCTGTTCTCGCATTCTTCCATTTTTCAGCAGATGTCAGTGCCGTTAAAAATAATCGCGACCATTTTTTTACGGGAAATGACGTGCTAAAAAGTAAAGGATTCTCGTGGAGCTATGTCACCCGCAACTATTTTTATAGAAATCAAATCTATTCTTCATGACTGGCAACAGTCAAAACGTCAGAGTTCGGTGTTCCCAGAGCGGGATCACTGCGCGTTAAAACGTTAAGACTTCACCTGAAGTGACGTCAAGGCGGGCAGAGTTAATTATAGAGGATTTTTAACAACCGAGGGAGAATAGAGTTCCTGCCTAGTTTTTGTTCCTTAACGCAGGATTACGCTCCTCTATAACGCTCCATAACGGTAATAATATGTAAATAAAAGTATTTTTTAAACTTTGTTTTAAGTATCAATATTACTCCGTTTGAAAACTAAGAGTGAAACAACCAAATACACTGACTTAACTAACCTTTTCTTTTACTGCAATCAAGAACGGAACGCTATAAATAAAATATTACCAGAGATTCTGCCACGAGATTAACCTCATATTCACAATTTCTGCGATTCTCAAATAAGTCTTAAACGTGGCACTGTTTAATATTTAGACGAGATTGAATCTCGGAGGATCAGTGGCGGACTAACGTTAACTGACGTCCGGGGTAACATTCGAGTTTGGGGGCCCCCGTTTCCAGGGACTTATTTCAAGAAGGACAGTCGGCACAAGCACTCGGTCCTCTGACAAAAAGAGGACCCCAAGAGTGTCCTTTGAAACAGGGGTGCTTATAAGATCCAAATACTTTGCGGCACCAACAAAACTTTGGTGGCTTCCAAATATTTCATATCTTTGAAAGTTTTTCCCAAATGGGCGGGCACTTGCTCATCAAGCATTCGCCACTACAAAGGCCCGAGTTACTGTCTATTTTATTATGGGGCACCCAGTGGGCGGACAGCATTACCCCCTATGAAGGGACGGATAAGTTAACATACATGCCCAAGACGGGATTCGAACCCGGACCCAAAGCGTGATAGAATGGTTCTCTAGCCACTACACCACCTGGGCGGCATATCTTTGAAAGTCGTGGAAATAAATGCAATTTTTAGTCACACGCGCCGATTTTTTGGCCGCACAGTTTGACCATGCGACCCCACATTTGCACACTTGCTTTGAAATAAAATACTTGCATTTTGATTTTAATTTAGTACAAGAGAAAGGGAATTAGTTCATATTCATGCACAATTAGAGTTATTCTGTTTTAAGGTTATGTTCCATTAAATTAAAACTATTCATAACTTTTTTGGTATGCAGACACCAATAGTGATTATATCATTTATATATGCAGTGAAACCTGCTAAGTTGACCACCCAGTGGTTCCACGTGTTCATGTTCAACTTATCAAGGGTACAATACTTACTTTTGATTTCGGAATTTTATCTCTCTCTCTCGCTCTATATACATATATATATATATATATATATATATATATATATATATATATATATATATATAATGTAATATATATATGTATGTAATATATATATGTAATGTATATATATATAATGTAATATATATATGTAATGTATAAAAAGGTAATTTGGGTTTTACTAGTTTGGGTATTGTTCAAGTGGTACTTTCACTGTAAGTTTTGCTTTCCTGTCATGCTTGCCACGCGCGCTCTGGAGCTATGTTTTATTTATTTTGTTATTTGTCAGACATCAGGCCGTCGATTATGAGTTCTTTAGAGTGTACACGTGTCCCCACGCCTTTGTGGCGCCGGATGCGGGTCATGTTGGTAAATGTGTGTGGTTCGATTAGAGATAAGAGAGAGGCGGAGTTATGTCTTCGCAAACCACGTGGTGTGGTGAGCGTAAATACACCCGCACATCGAAAATCGAGAGACTTCTGCCACTAGAACTGCTTGATTAATCCACGCGGATTTTCGTACCCGTCTCCCCTCTCCTCTCCTCTTCTCACTCTATATTGTAACTTAAATGTAATATTCAATAAACCGTTTTACCTGCCTTAACTCTGGAACTTTACTGAAATATCTGACGTCTCATATATATATATATATATATATATATATATATATATATATATATATATATATATACTAGCTGAGAGCCCGTTCTTCGCACGGTGGGAAACGAATATTTTACTAAAATATAATCGTAACTATCTATGCGAAAAAAAAATGTAGAAAAGTTCAAGTAGTCCTTTTGTTGAAACTACCGCGGGATATATTACGCAACGTAGGATTGTAGTTTAGTTTGCTGTAAGACGATCGTTGAAAAATAATGAATATAACTCTTTCAATTTCACGAAATAGTTATTAACGGGGTATACTGTGCTTTAATTCATATTATCCAAACAAATGTACTTTTACTACCAGAAAAAAATGAGGACACTGTCTATTACTAATATTAATATTATCTATCTTCGTGTCTCCGTCTTTAATGCTCAATTTAAAGAATCAGATGAGATATTTTAAACCAATGATACCTTTCTCCTTTTTGGTGATTCTGTTGAATTTAGGCATTGCCATTAAAACAGATCTCCATATATTTTTAAGCATAATTCTTGTCTGATTGATGTATTTAGCACAGCAAAATATTTCATCTCGTGGTGCTGGAAAACATCCAAGCCGTACCAATTTAAATAGTATTTTAATCCTCCATGGTTCAGGCTCGTGGAAACATCAAACTGCGTATCTCGAGGAACTATTTGAAATCGCTCAAATTGCAAATAGGGCTTTAAATTGTGTTGAAGTGTTTTACGAATTTCAGACAACTTTTAATTTATGGCGTCACGTTCTGACCAGGGTAGTCGAGTTTAGTCATTTCGTGCAGTAGTTTTCAAACGGAGTAATATTGAAACATGCGACATTGAAAAACTCTCTCTTGCAACAGAACTTTATTAAAGATAATTTGAGAGATGTTGGGGTTATTCCTAGCTAATCGGTATCTTATATAATAAAATCCGAGAGTAAACATTGTATGAAGGTTTGTGACAACCGATCTTCTTGCGCGCGTCTCTCGATCGCATTGCGCCGAGACGGTTGGTCGCAGACCTACCGATTTTTGCATACGGCTTCACTTGGACAGATCCTAATACGCCTCGGAGCGATTTTTTCGAAAATCGAATTAGAAAACGTTTTATTTTATGTTTTGGCCGATTTTTCTTGCATAATACGTAGTAACGTCTGTAATTGCACTCGCAGTAAAACGATGTTTGCATCATCGGATAGAGGAAAAAAATTTCTTTCGAAAACAGTTTGGTTTGACTATGTAACATATTGTGCCGATTTTGGGGGATTTTTAAAAAGAATTTCTCTTTTGACGATGTTTGTGTAAAATAATTTTAAAACTGTTGCATCTTTAATTCTATCTGTCATAACTTTTTATATTTCGGCAAAAGCCGGAGCATACAATTCTCCCGTTTTTAAAAGAAGAACTGAGGAAAAATATAAATTGGGAGATTTTTTACGAATTTTTATGTAAAGGAGGATTTTGAATTCAATAGCAGCTGTTTCAAGATTTCGGTATGATATCTTCCGCTATGGTTGTCTTGGAAACAGTAACAATGAATAAAATTGCCATATGAAAAACATAAATAAAATGACTTTAAAATAGCTGAGTTTCCACATGTGAAATCTACGTAATTTTGATGTAACGAGTTTAAAACCCCTTTCGAAACTCAATCAGAATAACGAACTCACAAATAAAACATACTCCACGCAGGAAATAATTCCCTATTTTATATTATGTTGCCAGAAAAATAAATGAATGCTGTTTTTTTCAATAATGAATTATCCAGCATTACTTTCGATATAATTTTTAAACGGGACACGTTTTTGAATCGCAGGAAATATTTTACGATGCTAAATACGCCAATCTGACCCCCCCAAATGGTCTTTGACTTAGAGGCCTAGATTAACCATTCCCCTCCCCCAAAAAAAGAGGGCCCAAGCCGAGCTTGGACAGGGGCCCAAAATTCAGTGGCCTAGCATACATATCACATTGTGCTGCTGAAAGAGAATTCCTCTTTAGAAGACCATTGGTCTCTAAAGAGAACTAGTTTATTTTATAACACTAAAGTATGCACACAATATTCTACGTGCTCAGACTTTGCTCCTTGGCAGAAAAATAGGCAGCCGTTTTGTAAATATGTGTGTTCATTCATATCCATCCATATATGGAGGACAAAGGAAGAGGGAGTCACAACGAGCTTGATTAAGGTAAGGGTGGATGGGGTAGTTGCCCCGAACCCACAATAAAAGAAAACTCTCAAAATCAAAAAATGGTTTGTAGAAAAATGTGTGAATTGTCTGTGCGTAATACATTACACTCGTATTCAACCCCCCCCCCTTCCAAACACACACCCTTTCAAATAGCCTTCCTCGTCTTCAAAAGCACTCTAAGGAGCACCTATATTTGTAAATAATTAATTTATGGAATCCAAATCTAGCGTAACTACTACAAGACCAGGGGGGGGGGACGAGGGAAGGGGGCCATACCTAAACAGGGCCGTATTACACATCAAGCTGAGTATGTAGCACTATGGGCTATGGGCTCCAAGGCGGCCTGCGTTAAAATTTAGAAGAGAAAAACCCATAATCAAACGTTATTAAAGCTATTTTAGTGTTAATATTTATACAGCATTTGTAACTCTGAAAAAATAATTCTGATTAATTAGCGACTTTGTACACAATAAAAAAAATTCCGGCATTGTTAGACACTACACTTTTTAATTGAAATTTGAATGAATATGTGCTAGAAAGTTTGAAGCTGACTATTTAGCTTGAAGTTTTATGTGCAGATTTCAGTGATGACCTGCATTAGACAGATTATTGTGATATATTTTGAAATTCAATAAAGTAATGAGACATTTTAGCACTACGTCTACTCGAAAGAGCTATGGTAATCATAAGAAGGCTTTTAAACAAAAAAACCTTCGTAACCCTGTCATCACATTCCATGATTCTGAGCTTTTAAATATGAAATTTGTTCCATAGGAAAAACTGTCTTTCCCTTTGAAAATGAATATCTGGAAGCAAGCAGTTCTGAAAAAATTAAGTATGGAATGATATATTGGGTTGGAGGGAAAGTTCTGTCGCATTTTAAATAGGCAGGTGATTTTTCTTGTAAATAATAATAATAAAAAAACATCTGGCTAGTGAGTCAATCGGATTTTTTTTTGTTTTTTTTTAGCTGCTGTATAATATAAAAGGTGCCCTTTTTTACCGTTCATCATTTACTTGTGATATTTAAAGTGAAAAACATGTCATCACATGACATCTGACAATGCACTAGATAATGTGCAGTGTCAGATCGTGTAAGAATGTGTTCATCACATCAGGTTCGACACAATCTAGAGCCGTTTTTGGACAGGCTGGTTTCTGGAGATGAAAAGTGGATTCTTTACGAGAATATTAAGACAAAAAAATCTTACTGCACACCAGGAAAATCATCAGCAACCGTTAAAAAACCAAGTATCCATCAACGAAAAGTACTGCTTTGTTTGTGGTGGGACAGGAAAGGTCCAGTGTACTACGAGTTGCTGAAACAGGGAAAAACCATCAACGCGGATCTGTACTGCAATCAGCTGGATAAATTGAATGCAGCTATCAAAGAAAAAAGGCCAGCATTAGCGTACAGAAAAGGAATAGTGTTCCACCACGATAATGCTTTCCCGCATACTGCAATGGTGACACAACAAAAACTGAATGCGTTAGGATGGGAAGTCCTTAGTCACCCACCGTATTCACCTGACATTGCACCATCTGATTATTACCTGTTCAGATCTCTGCAAAATTATCTAACGGGAAAAAAATTCAAGTCTTTTGAAAGTGTTTCTAAGGCAGTTGCTGACTATTTTAACTCCAAGGATGAGAACTTCTACAAAACAGGAATTCACAAGTTACCTGAAAGATGGCAACAGGTTGTAACAAATAACGGAGCATATATAATTGATTAATATTAAACACATATTTTTATAAATGAATTCAAATATTTTCTTTAAAATACGACAGAACTTTCCCTCCAACCCAATATTACGCAATAGTGCCAAAAACCCAGGATCTGTAAAACAAGTTTCTCACAGAAAACTCATGTTTCCTTCCAGCGTTCAAAAAATTCTAAGGGAAATCGCATGTTCAACTAAGCGCTAATCAGGTGTTTTCCATTGACGAAACACCAATCCATTAATTAGTAGTGGCATATATTTTTAAGTTTAAAGATGGGTATAGTAAGGGGACAAGAACCGTTATAAATTCTTAGTGTTCCGGGGATGAAAGTTATTAGTTTACCAGGGAGTTGCCGACACCCCCAAAGGCCATTTTTCAGTTCCATTATGCATTTCACAAATGAACAGCATATAGATTTGTTTTCGAAAAGCATACACTTCTTGCATCTGCTTTCTCGTGTAGAACTCTCGTTAGGATTCCAAAGGTAGCAGACATAAACTAATGTTCCATTTTAAACCCAGACTAATAAGTAAAAGGCTCAGTGTCGCCCATTTCGGATACAAGGAACTAAACTTGAATGCGAATTTTCTTATGTGTCGGAGACAAAGCAAAAATGGGACAAACGAGTCTGCCTCTGCAAGACTAGAAACAAAAAGTTGTAAGAAAACGCCACAATGGACAAGGAGAAATGGAGAAAAAACAATATACCCCCCTGTCATTTTAAATTGCTTATTAAAAATTATCTATCTTTCAGATTTTATGCTTATTATGCCTAATTAACTTTTTATAATAAAACTTTTTTGTAAAAAAAGTTTTATTATAAAAAGTTAATTTGGCATATATGTTAATTTGGCATATAACTGTGCATAAAAGTTAATTTGGCATATAACTGTGGAAAATCATAAGTTGGACACCCCCATAGTATATGGGGGTGTCCAACTTATGATTTTCCACAGTTATAGTAATTTTTCAGTGTTCAATTTTTAATCTTTTACCTTTATTTATTTTTATGTGTACAACATTTTTACTTTTTCATATTTCAAACAATTTTTTTTAATATTCCCCAATTGATTTGAAACAATAACAGTGGTCGAGTGCTTAAGACCACTGAAAGTGGTAGATGGCGGCTAGGATTCTGGTCTACCGCTTGGCTGTCGATTTAAAGGTCCAGAGTTTTGGGTATTTTTCTCCAGATGTAACGTGATTATGCTATAGAACGGCTTAAAAATTTCTCCACCTAAAGCATACTCCCCTTTAGATATATACTCCTCGTGTAGCTTTGCCTTAATCAATAACCTAATCTCGTTACAATAACAATTATTGTTACAAGAAATCTCTAACTTTACTCTGAAAAGATATTTGTAAAGACTTATAGTCTCATTAAAAGTCTATGTCGAAGAAACAAAATCTGCCTCACGATCTTGGTACACTGGTACACATGAACTGATTTCAGTGATTTCACAAGAGGTTCGAAAAAATTAAGGATCATTTTTTAGAGGCTGCACTTTACAATGAAATAAATAAACGGTGAATTTTATGAACTTTTAGAAAAAAAATTCTTAAATATGGAATTGCCCAGAAGCATTTTTCAAAAAGGGATACACTTTGCAAAATTTCGATATTTAAGATTTTTTTAATTTAATTTTTTTCCCCATAAAGTTCGTAACTGATCTAAGTTTATCCTCTATTTCAAAGTATAGTACAGCTTGTAAAAAGAATTACGTATATTTCATTTATCTATAAAAAGGTTTTATGTGTAAGAAGTTTTTCTTTTAAACTGTCTAATAACTGTATATTTTTCGTATATTAATAAATATAGCTTTATATAATTTTTTACGAATCTCCAGCACCCCTGAGTTCTTTTAGACGAGGTTCAAAAAAAGCATGTTTTTTAAAAGAAAAACCTTAGTACGGAATACTTATTTTGCGATGTTTTGCTCTTTTCCAAAAAATCATCCATCATTTTTAAGTTGTGATCTTGCGTTGGAATTGAAGCGAAGTGCGAAAAACAAACCTTTCGATCACCCAAGTAGACTTTCGTAAGCTGTAATAACAAAGAAATATACATAAATCTCTATCAATAGAAAACAGGAATAACTTTGACAAATTTGACTTTGATCAAAATCATAAGGTGTCTTTTTGAGTGGTCGAAAAACTGAAAAACGGAGAGGTTAAACATTTAAGAAAATTCCAATCGTTTAGACATAAATGATTGAAGATGGTAAATCGAAAATCTAAGTTTTTGCTTAAGGCATGTTGATAAAAATTACTTTTTTTTACAATCAACAATCGAATTATAAAATTTTTATGAAATACAAATTAAATGAATAAATTTAAGGATTTTTTAAAATGAGCCTCCCCACATTTTTTCTTGAAGCGTCACATCATTTTTAAATTAAAATTTATATCTATAATAACTCTTTTGAATGCCTGACAGATTTGTCATTTGATCAAAATGCAGAATCTGTCAGACATTCAAATCAGTGACCAGAATGTTTTAAGGGACAGGCCAAAGCTGAGCCCGGATCCAGGCCCTTGGTCTTAAGGGAAAACTAGTCTCATTCTCGACTCAACCTGAATAAGTGATGATCCGAATAATTTTAATCGCCAAATGTTATTACCACTCACATTCTCAGAAAATTATCTGAAATGGAAAGACGAATTTTCTATAAAAAATTAATTTTATTATGGATTGCTTTTGTTGAATACATGTTTATACAATTCAATAAAAGACCTCCTAATTGGGGCCAGAGCCGAAGCTAGGGGTTGGCGAGATCTGCCCCCCCGCTTGCCCCCACGGGACGCAAGCGGGAGAGGGCTGAGCCTTATTATTGCATGGGCAAATCGGGACTTTGCCCGGGGCCCCCGGTTCGAAATGGCCCCCATTTTCAAATGTTGTTCTGAAATATTCTTTTATACGTCAAAAGTTTATGAAACAGAAAACAAATTTCATAGATGGGGGCCCCAAATTCATCGATGCCCGGCTCCTGTTGGTCATAATTGGGCCCTCGAAGAGGGGTGCACATTGAGCTGGAACACAAGAGGTTTAAATATAATTTTACTGTTTTTATTTTTTCTTTTTTCAAAAAGCACTTTTGTAGGGAAGGATAGATAGAAATGTATAAAAATACAATGAGTATGGGTTGGTTGAATAGTTATTAAGTTGTTCAAAGTGTACAGGGCCCAAATTAAAAAAATTTCATAGATAGGGGCCCAGGGCGAAACCTTCAAATCGTCCCCCCTTACGAAAACCTTCTTACACAATACAAAACAACTTTCATACTGCACCATACAACGAAGGATGCTATAACAGCATAAAAATGCTTATTTTTATGCTGTAACAGCTCTAACTAATAACAGCATAAAAATAATTATTTCCGTTTGGAGTTTTCCGTGGTTTTCTCTGAAACTTAGCGTAAATACGGGTTAGGACCCCTTAGAAAGACTCCCCACGGAAGGCACCCCACTCATAGGCCTAGATCCTCGTGCAAGTCAAATAATTCACTTACTCCCACAACACAAAAATTATTATTTAATTAAGATGCAAAAAGAAGTGCAATAATTCGATAATAATAATATTGTTACGAATTTTCGGGGCAACCCGCTGTTCTGGGCTTAAAATAGTTCGAAATTCGTATTCTACGCTTCAAATAGTTAAATTTTGCTTTTTGTTACATCAAAATCGGTGAACTAGAACCGGAGATAATGAGGTTTCGGTTTCCCATTCAAATGTATGCAGTTTCTAGAAATTTCGAGAAAAATTGGTCCTAGGCCTTCGGTAACTTCACTTTTGAGGACTTATTTCTGGCACCAAATTTGGCGATATTTCGCCAAAAGTCGTCTAGCTTGGCGACATTTTGATCATTTGGAGCGATTTTCCTAATCGGGCCTGAAAGTTGGTTTTCCTGCATTAAAAACGCATAATAGCCGAATATTTCTCTTCTATGACGTAATCGAAATTCCCGCCTTATGTGGAATCTTCGAGAAATAGACATTTCTCGAAGCTCCTTGTAGCTTCTGCTTCCTCTATAAATACCAGCGGGCGCTGCCCCGAGATTTCAGTTCAGTGTGGAGTGAAATCTCCCGTCGAGAGCTGATAGAGCTGCCGATGTGTACGGCTCTTTGCTCTGAGATAGAAGCGGTGTTTTCCGCGTGCGTTTTCGAAGCTGTTTTTAAAGTGCTGTGTGTAAATTCTTCATTGTTGAGGGAGTGTTAGTGTTATCCCTTGTATATTTCCACTGAATTTTACCTTTGGAAGTGTTTCATTTTGTGTGAGAATTACAGCATTTGCGAGAGCTTCAGATCTAAGCGGAATGTTAAAAGCACATTACTATTGGATTGTGCTTGTGAATCTTGTACAGCTAATTGTTGGACGAAGTTCTAGAAGCAGTAAAATTTGTGTTCCATCCTGACAAGTGACTTTTTACTAGAACTTTCTACACCAACTGGACTTTAGAACGACGGACCCAGGAAACTATCAGAGTATTTCAGCAACATTTCGTGTCAGATTCGGTATTAAGGGTGGGGGCGATTTTGCAGGGATCAATTTGCAGAGAAGGAGGCCCAGGGCAAAACCTTCATGCCCCTCCCCCCTTAAGAAAACCTTCTTACACAATGCAAAGCAGCTTCCATACTACAAAATACAAAGAAGGATGTTATAACAGCATGAAAATGACTATTTTTATGCTATAACAGCTGTAACTAATAACAGCATAAAAATCATTATTTCCGTGGTTTCCTCCTAAACTTAGCATGAATACGGGTTAGGACTCTTTAGACAGCACGCCACGGAGGGCACCCCACCTATAGGCATAGATGCGTCGTGCAAATAATTGGCTTTAATCCCGCAACACACAACACAATAATTATTGTTTAATCAAGATGCAAAAAGAAATGCAATATCGCGATAGTAATAATATGCCGGAGTAGGATAATAATATTTCAACTATATTATTTAATTTTCACTCGTTAATTCCATTCCATACTTTTCAAGTAACGTGTTCCACAATATTTTTGTATTTATTCTCCTGATGTTTATTTTTTTTTATAGTAGGATAGATCTTTACTTCACTCCTCTTTGGAAGCTATTTCTTTTTATCTGTTCCGATGAAAATCAGCTATATAGTTTCCTCGTGATCGGCATACATCACTACTAAGGACGTAATGATAAGTTAGCGCATGAATAGCATGAATGTTACAACTTAAAACCCAACTGTAAATGACAAAACTAATTATATTTATTCTTTAAAGTCTAAGAACTTTAATGAGTCCTAGTTCTCTTACAGGTAAGGCAGAACGTCTACGCATTTGTTTTAGGGATGAATGCAAAACGAAACGAGACAGATGTTTTTATTATGACGATATAGATGATAGGTACATAGATGTCGCACCCTAGATTTTACAATAATACGTGGAAAAGTTAAAGACAAAATTCTGTGAAACGTTGAAAATCTGAACATCCATCCACTCTCTGTAAAAGGTACACAATATCGATTTTTTTTTACTGATAACTTCACGGTGCTAGTTTTGAGTTGCTGTAGATTAATGAGTTTTCTCGCAAAATCTAATTTCATTAAAGGGAAATTAATTTCGCAATTTTTCTAAGAAATTGATTGCAAGAATTTAATTAACTAAATTTGTCAAGAAAATTAAATCTTGAGCAAAGTAATTCCACAGACTTCAAAATTCAGATAATACCCACCTAAATATTTTTAATTAGATTTTAAAATTAAAGTGGCTGCCGTTGCCTTTTATATTTATGATAGCCATAGCAGAGGCAGTAATGAGTACATTTTATTATTTTAATAGTCTGGGTTATGTAAACTATATTTTAAAATAAAAGTACTGGAATAGCTGAAAAATGCACCTGATCTTAATCAACTGCATAATAAAAACTTTGCACAGCATAAATGAAGTTAACGAATAGAATTTAAACCAGAAATAAAAGGCTCTACGGGCTGGTGCAGACATGTGAGAAATGAAATGAGCTACGGTGACCAGAGTTGCCAGCTGCTCCGGAATATAATTAATCACTTTTTGTAAACAGTAACTTTTAAAAACATTTCTTCATAATGATAATAAGCTCACACATCTAAGCGGGAAATTTTGCTTTAATTTAACCGAAAAATTGCTGTTTAAAAAAAGTGGTTGATTATAATCCGGAAAAGTTGTCAACTCTTCTGTGACATGCGTAGACTACTTTTAGCCAGTCTAAAAAAGGGGGATACTTAAAAATATATAAAAAAAGCTATTTATGAATTTATATCCATTTTGTAAAACTTGGTAATGTGATAAAAGCCTTTAGAGAAGAAGTTCCACTCCCAACCTTTTAAGATTTTATTTTTAAGATTTTATTTTTTAAGTTCATTTTTATTCAATAAGTTATATTACATTGGCTAGTATTCTAACTTGTTCGCAATAACTCCATGACATAAGGTGGATGTACAGTAAACAAAAATCTTATCAAAAAATCGTATGACCAAGTAATTTCATTATTCATCAAAATAATAACAAATCTGTAATTTATTGAGAGAGAATCGTTAAATATCTTGTCCTTGTCCTTTGCTTTTCATGTCATTGTTACCAGTACCAATATAGGCTCCCCTTTTCCAAATATTTTTTAAAACTTTTTTTTAGTAAAACAGATCCATTCAACAAACTTAAGAATATCCATAATCAATAAAATAAATTTTATGAACTTTGGAATATAAAGGCCCACTTGAACGAATTATGTATAACCGAAGAAAATAATAAATTTCAAAGTTATCCAATAAATCATCTAGCAAAAAAACTTTTAATAAACTTGGATAAAAAGGGATTTGCATAAAAGTGTTAATGAACTTTGATTGTAATAATTATTTCTCCATTTTAGCTACAGATATTTTTTCCAAAAGGTTTCTCAAATGTCAATATTTCACCTTCAATATTTCAACTACTGAATCTAATAATACAAAATTTCTCATGCATCTGAGTTTTTTTTAATGTAAAAGCTGGATTAGACAGTATTTTACAAAATTCGTAACTTATGGGGCAGAAGGGTTCCAAATTTTCTTTTCGTAAATCTTCTTTATCTCTAAATAAGAGATATCCTTAAAATTCTTGCTGTAAAAAACAACACTCGCGATTACCTATAAATCAATTTCAGAACATTTTGAAATTCGTCCTCCAAGATGGCCGTGCTCTCCTTTTTTAATTGTGTTTCTAGAAAGAAAAAAATTATATTAAATTCTCGCTTTCAAATGTAACAAACATAAATCCTGCGTTTAGGTTCAGCTTTCTTGTAACTAGAACCTGTTGGAAGTTTATTTGATTGAATTTAATGTAAAAGGAAAACATTACTTTCCGGTATGCCTAATGTATGTTCAGCTACATTTGGAATATTGGAAAGTCTTTTATTAATGCATTCAACATTATTTTAGATTTCCTGCTTCAGTATTATTAACCTTAATTTTTATGAAAATTGGAGAAAAGGGATGACATATTGTTTACAATCCCACTTCCCCTTCCTCCAAGAATTAGTAGGGGATGGCATTTAATGCTCTTGAATAGTTAAAAAGTAACCCCTCCCCACTCTCCCCCGCAAAAAAAAAATTAAATTAAATTAAAGAAGGGAAAGAAAGAAGGAAGCTGAAAGGGTAATACGTCAAAGATTCGAAAAAATTGTTTATAATAATTTCTTTATTTGATGCGCCGGGAAGTAATGCTTTTTTTACATTAAACTAAAACAAATACAGTCGAACCTCGATTTAACGAATTGATTGGAACCCACAAATCCGTTCGTTAAATCGAATATCACTTTTTTTTAAAGAGTATGGTATAAAAATATCAATGCAAAATGCCCTTAGATATAGTTATGAAAAAAAGGATGATTATTGTTTACTACGAGCTTAAAAATTATACGTTTTAATTTAGGAAATCAACATTAAAATTATCTAAATTATTTAATGTTACTTCCTCTTGAAACTTAATACATAATACATACATACTTATTGGGACTTTGGATAGAAATCCTTGATAGTGCTTTGTTTTTGTGGCTTCTTTTCACTTTCCAAAATTCTTTGTGGATGTTTTCTAACACAACATCATCAACCTCGTGAGACAAAAAAAAAAAAAAAATAAATAAATAAATAAATAAAATAAAAGTGTTCAAGCTGCAAACTGCTTCTTGGAATGTCATCTTTTTTAATTCAATTTCCGTTTCTTCGTCAACTTCGCTACTTTCATAATCTTCATTCTCTTTCTGTTCACTATAGCAGGTACTAAGCTGTACATCGCAAGGCACATATTGTTACGAATTTTCGGGACAACCCGCTGTTCTGGGGCTTAAAATAGTTCAAAATTCGTATTCAACGCTTCAAATAGATAAATTTTGCTTTTTGTTGCATTAAAATCCATCAACTAGAACCGGAGATACGGAGGTTTCGGTTTCCCCTTTGTTTTCCTATGGCGGTTCTAGAAATCGCTAGAAATATTGGTCCTAGACCTTCGGTAACTTCACTTTTGGGAACTTATTTTTGCCGCCAAATTTGGCGATATTTCGTCAAAAGTCGTCAAGCTTGCCGACATTTTGATCATTTAGCGCGATTTTCCCAATGGAGGCTGTAAAGTTGGTTTTGATGCATTAAAATCGCATAATAGCCTAATATTTCTTTTCTATAACGTAATAAAAATTCCCACTTTATGTAGAATCTTCGAGAAATAGACTTTTCTCGAATCTCCTCGTAGCTTCTTCCTCCTCTATAAGTACCAGCACGCGCTGCCCCGAGAGTTCAGTGTGGAACAAGCTCTGAGTGAATACGTTTGCTTTGCTCTGTGATAGAAGCGGTGTTTCTGCGTGAGTTTTCGAAGCTGATTTTAAAGTGCTGTGTGTAAATTCTTTATTGCTGAGTCTTGAGGGACTCTTAGTGTTATCCCTCGAATATTTCCCTTGAATTTTTGCCTGTGGAAGTGCTTTATTTTGTGTGAGAAATAGAGCATTTGTGAGAGCTTCAGATCTAAGCGGACTGTTAAAAGTACATTACTGTTTGATTGTGCTTGTGAATTTTGTACAGTTAATTGTTCTACAGCAATAAAGTTCTGGAAGCAATAAAGTTGTGCTCCATCCTGATGAGTGGACTTTTTACTAGAACTTTCTACACCATCTGGACTTAAGAACGACGAAACCTGAAACAAGCTGAGTATTCCGCAACATTTGGAGTCAGAATCGGGATTCTAAAGAAAGACTTTAATTTGCCAGTTTATAGTTTTGACAAGAAGAAAAATGGAAGAACAACTTCAAAAGCTCGTGGATATGATGAAGGAGATGAATTCTGCACAAGACGAAATGAAATCCGGACAAGCCGATATAGAGAAGAAAATTGAATCCGGGCAAGCCGATTTAGTGAAGAAAATTGAAGCCGGACAAGAACAGTTAAATGGGGATTTGGAGAGGAAAATAGAAACCGGATTGGACGAGATAAAAGCCGCTCACGAAGAGATGAAAACCGGGTTGGAGAAAGTTGAGAAAACTCAACAGGAGATGGAGAAAAGAGTGTCGCTCCTAGAAGAAAGTCAAGCGAAGAAGGTGAAAGAATTACAAGAGAATGTGAAAAAGTTTGAAAGAAAATGTTGCTGCGAAAATAATTGAAGAATGTGAGAATAAAATTGAAGAAAGGCTGGACTCTCTTGTCAAGCTGGGGAAAATACCAGAAAACATCAGGTTGTCGTCACGCCGCCCAGCAGTCAAACGAGCGACCTATGACGGAAAGACTCTTTGGGCAGAATAGAACACCCAATTTTTTATTGTCGCCAAAGCGAATGGCTGGGACGACTCCGAGAAAGAGAACCAACTGGCCGTTTCCCTTAGCGAAGATGCAATTCACGTACTACAAACCATCCGAGCGACGAAGATAGGAGATTTTGACGCCCTCGCAAGTGCCTTGGAGATGAAATTCGGAGAGAAGTGCCAGATAGCATATAGTAGAATACAACTTAAGTCAAGGATGCAGAGATCTGGCGAGACCCTTCAAGAGCTGGCATCGGACACAGCCTGTGTCATCTAGCCTACGGCAGTTATCCTGATAATGTTCGAGAGAATTCTCAGAGAATATGTTTTATGTGCTTGTACGTTAATTTTACCCCTTTTGTAATTTTAAATTTCTCAATTGAATATTAGTCATTTTGCCGTCTCATATTGTATGGTGGTGAGCACCCCAGTCTGTCTGGTTATGGGCTTGGATTCGATTCCGACTTGTTCTTGGTTGTTAATTCGTCTGTCTCTTCATAGAGGGTAATGTTTAAAATTACCCCTTTTTACTTTAAATCCTAATTTAATACTTATTTTTGTTTTTGTATCTTCATCGAAATTAGACAATTCCGATCAATGTCTTAAATTTCCCGAATCCCTAAAATATCTTCAGTAAGAACTGGATTAAGTTGCGGCCCGCCACAAGACAGGTGTATTCGATTGCGGCCCTCGAACATTTGTGAATTCAAAATCCCTGCTATAAATGTTATGTACTTTATTTTTGGTTGAGGTAATTATTTTATAAATCCTCAATTCTTACACAAATAATTTTTCACTCGAACAATTGGTCCTTGTAACTGTTCGTATCAACAAATTTTAGTTTTTAGGAGCGTCCCAAAAACATAACCTTCAGGGAACCTGTGAGCCAGTGTTTTACCAAAAAAAGCCTTAAATTAATCACCACGCAACTCCAGCGGAGTTGCACATCTTGAATCGTTAACACATGTCGTGACAACGTATACAGGAACAGGAATTTCAAAACTTTATTCAAAAATGTATTTTAAAAACTTTCCGGTGGTTGCTGTTCCGGTGGTACTTTATTTTTGGTTGAAGTAATTATTTTAAAAACCTCAATTCTTACACCAATAATTTTTGAGTCGAACAATTGGTATTTGTAATTGTTCGTATCAACGAAATTTAATTTTTAAGCGCCGTCCTAAAAATATAAACTTTAGAGAACCCGTGAGTCAGTGTCCTACTAATAAAAGCCTCAAATTAATCACCATGCAACTCCAGCTGAGTTGCAGATCTTGATTCTTTAAATCCTCGAATGCTCATACAGGGCAACAGGAATTTCAAAACCTTATTGAAAAATGTATTTTAAAAACGTTCCGGTTGTTCCAGTTTTCAAATAATTATACTTGGGAAGTCTTCAGTTCAGAATTATTTGACTGCGACTGCGAAATAAAAAAAAATTGGCATTATTCTCAATAATATAGAGACTTTTTCTTTTATGTCGTACCATCTGCGTAGCCCCGGTGTTGTCTGGAAATATTATTTATTAAAATATTGTAACTTTAAAATAAAGTGAATTTGCACAGTTACTAATACATAAAGTGAATATGAATTTCAAGAGGATTAGTCTGCATATATGCGCAATTTTTCAAACAATGTATTAAAACGGAAAGGTGAAGAAAGTTGACTCTTTTCCCCACAAATAGTAAAACGCTCTTTCATGATGCCAAATGTCGGTTTATTAATTTTCCTATCCACGATGAAATTGATTGAATTGTTTAGCAAAGCATTCAGGCTAATTTTCTTATTTTTTGCTGAGATTAACGAGTTTTATCATTTTCGTAAGCATTTATGTATAGCATAAACGATTTTCGTATCCAATAGTTCGTTTCAAAAATTGAAAAGGGGTCCTTCTATGCTTCTATTGAGTGATATTTATGTTAGTTCTATTTTGAAGAGAAGGTTTTTGTAGTCTGAAATTTCTCACCCTGGGTGAAGTCTTTAAAGCCTCATGCTCCTTACATCCAACCCGCAGAAAACTTTTGATTTTTACCAGAATTGCTAACTTCGCCGGAACATAATTAACCACTTTTTAGATACAGTTCAGTTTTTTGATATCTTTTCTAGCTAGACATAGTCGCGCCCGTTGGGCTGTCAAAACATAATGCATCTCTAAAATTATTGCTATCTTTACAGGACTGACCAGAGGGGAGTGCACAGGTTTTCTGGGAGCACCTTCTTTAAACTTTCATAAACATTTTCCGTTTCGATAGAAATACGGTTTGGGAAAACCAACAAACTGGAATAAAGAAAGACGAAGTACACAAGGAAACTAGATTGTTGACGTCACATAACTTTGTTAAAATTACCTCCGTTACGGTTTGCGGGAAGCGAATCGCGATGGGTCAGTCCGCTGAACACGGTTTGAGTGTGAAACCGATAAAGGTGCTTACACACTTGCGAGCGGCATATACAGTTCTCCATTGTCTACGCTTTCTCCATATCCTGAAGCGAATTTGCCGTAGATATCTGCACGGGCCTGGCCTTTTGCAGTACCTTTCAATTTTGCTAGGGCCGGGGCTGAACATTTACGCTTTCAAGAACGGTCCTTTACGCTTTGACAGACGGGCCAGCACATTCATTTTTGCTCTCCTAAATATCGGGGTACGACGAGCCTGGAGATCTATTCTGCACCGATTGTTCCAAAAGAGTCGATGGTTAGCTGTTGACAGGGCAGAAGCAGTTGCTTGGTTATCGACTACGCCGATAACTAAGGGTAGAACTTCGGAGATCGTCGGGGGGTCGTTTAGCCAATCACAAGAACCCCTCTACGCTCCTCCTTAAGGCGACATTCGCAAAAAATCCCCACTCCGATGGGAAACGAGCGACCTCTGGTGAGCGAAGCGGACCCCCGCAGAGTGGGCGTCAAGGATAAAAGGGGTCTCTTACTGGGGGGACGTTTTGACACTTTTATGACTTTATGACTGTGAGGGAGAGAGAAAAGGAAAATTTTCCTCTCTCCGATCGTCTTCTTTGCTGCTTGTCTGTTTACGAATTCCGAAAGAAAGAGATGATTATTTTATTTTTGATAAATTTGTGTTCGTCACAATAAGCTTTATACAGAGTGTAAAAACTTAAAATTTGATTTTTAATTTGAAAAAAGAAATAATGTATACACATGTACATTTATTTATGGTGTCTTTTATTTATCATGGTAAATAATGTTTAGATTAAACAATTATTTATTTATTTTAATAAAATTGGCAAAATTAAAAAGTTTTACTTTTCTCGTTATCTTTATAATTTAAAAATATCATAAAATATTGTATGCGTAGTTAGAGCTAGCTATTGAGAAATTGTAGTAATTAAAGTGCTCAATTTTCGTTTAGGGTACTTTTATTTAAACATTTATTACTAAAATGTAAAAATCATGAGAGTACAAAAAATTAAATTCTTAGCATAAAAAAAAAAATTATAAATTTGAGAATGCATTACTTTCATCCTTTAAAGAGCAAAGTTTGTTTGCCTTTTTTTTTTTTTTTTTTTTTTTTTTGCAGAATATTGAAATGTTGTATAGGACATTGTATTTGACTTATTTGAATGGGATGTAGTTTATTCATTTTATAAACGGGTCACCTGAAGAAAAAGAAAAAAAACCAGATAACTCAAATATCTTGTAAATGGCAGATTTATTTTTTCAAAAATGTAAAAATGCTCGAGGGATCTAGACCTAGGGGAGGATTACCCTCCGTGGGAGACTTTCTAAGGAATCCTAATCCGCATTTACTTGAAGTTTCGGAGAAAACCTCGAGAAACTCCGAAATGTTAGGCCAATGGACGCGACCTGGTTTCGAACCAGCACTTTTCTTCTCCCAGTTCAAAGCGCTAATGTATGCCACTGGTAGGGCCCTTTCTTTAAAATACGTTTAAAAAAATTAATGTCTAAGTGTAGATTAACTTTTCTATGATTGTTGCCAAAATAACTGCCTGTGAGTACTATTTTAGACTTTCAGAAATGCTTTAAAATCTTTTTATCTACTGATAGTATTTAGAAGTACAGTAAACATAAAAATATTTAAAAAGTCATTAATTCATTCTTTGAAAAACAGCTAACAAACACTTCATTTAATAAGTTTATATCGTGGCAACATGTTCCATTAAAGAAATATCGTTGTGGACGGCTTTCTGCTCACTTTCTAATCATGTTGAGCCAGTAAGAAGATAAAAAAATGGAGCCCCTCTTACAACTGCGACTGTCAGTTCTTCATGTACCTGAACCCAGGCGCGTAGCCAGGAAAATTTTTCGGGGGGGGGGGGGGATATCGGGATATATCCCCCCCTGGCTACGCCCCTGCCTGAACCTGTATGTCTTTGATAAGGTTTTTGTATTTTGCAAGCATAATAGCAATGAGGAAAAGTTTTAAAATACGTATTCCTATTTGCTAGTTTTTCTAGAGCTTTTATCAATGGCATTTTTAAATTCATATGTAAAATCCCTATAAACCTATATTGTTTATTTTATTAAAATAACTCATTTTTTAAGTTTTCAGTTTCTTCCAAAATCCAAAATGAATATAATACAAGAACAATTTATATTATGTATTAAAATGAACAAAATAGTACAAGAAGGGATAAAAGAATGAAGAAAATAAGTATCCATAAAGAAATATACACATTTACGTACACATTACGTCACCTTTTTGTAAGGGGTTGGACTTTTTTAGGAGGCAAGATAGTGAAATTTCAGATAAATCAGGATATTATATTGGCTTTAATTTAGGATAAAACAATGTTTCTCGCAAATGAGTTCATGAGTCGATTTATACCGCAAAATTTGCAAATGAATATGTTTGAAAATAAAATTATGACTTAGATCAGCAGTTCCAAATAATTGTGCAACAATTTCTCCCAACAAAGGATAATTTATGATGACGAACGCCCCCCTCCCCCTCACATTTCTTAGCAAACATACATTTTTTAATATCTTTAACAATGAATATTTAGTCTTATTAATCCTACTAAATTTTAGTCCTACAAAATATTGTTATTGGTAATGTCTGAATAAACATTTTAGGAGAAAAATTTTTTGGAGTAAAAATAAGAATAAATGAAATGAGTTTTTAAACATGCATTATCACCTGCACAATGCCTTTCTCTCTCTTATGTACGTTACGTTTATGTAAGTTAGGAATATCTTCTAAACTTTATTTCTGCAGAAATTCTGCTTTAATCTGAAACATGATAAAGCCACTCTTTGCTTTCTTTCAAATATACTTCAAAGAGTCTTTAGATAATTAGAATAAACTTATCATTCTTATTCAAATAAACATACCGTGTATAACTCATACTCACCCTCAAAAATGCATTTACAAAACTTATATAAAGATACAGAAAATACGCTGATACACATAAGAAAATCTTGACAAATTTTATAGGTTTATACACATCAGCTTGAAATCATTATAGAAGCAATTTACTTTCATTTACACTTAGAAATTAAAGTTTATGTTCGAGCAAAATTACAATAAACTTTTAATATTCTTATTCAAATGAATATGTGTCTCATTCTTATTTCATACTCTTAGAAATGCATAATTATATACTATCAAAAGTACAGGTTAATAAATTTATGTATAAAAGAAAACCTTACAATACCCCCCCCCAAAAAAAAAAATATATATCTACATCATTTTGAAATCATAAGAGCATTTTACTCTCATTGTCTACTTTTAGACACAAAAGATTCGTTCGAGCAAAATTAGATTATACTATTCTTATTCAAATAAATATGCTCAATGTTTTCATGCTTTGTTCATACTCTCAGAAATGCATATACAGATATTAAATCAAAAATACAGGTTCATAAATTTATGTGCAAAAGAAAACCTTACTAACCCCCCCCCCCCCCACAAAAAAAATTATCTACATCATTTAAATCATAAGAGCATTTTACTCTCATTGTCTATTTTTAGATACAAAAGATTCGCTCCAGCGAAATTAGATTATAGTATTCTTATTCAAATAAATATGCTCAATGTTTTCATGCTTAGTTCATACTGTCAGAAACGAATATACAGATATAAATCAAAAATATAGGTTAATAAATTTATGTACAAATGAAAACCTTACTATCTCCATTATTTAACAATGTGTCTTAATTGAAAAAACGATTCCTTTTCAAAATATCTTTCCTAGCTTTAGACACGGCAAATCGTTGAATAACACCATCAAATTCTTCTTTTCTAGATAAAGAAGACTCAATCACTAACACTCCTCGTTTTTGATTGTGCTAGCTGTCTTTTTTGCAATTTCATTCAAAAAGTAATTTGAAACTTCCGGGGACTTAATCTGTATTTGGACTTTTTTTTTCTTTTAAAAAATTGTCAGCATGCAATTTAGTATTATATATAATCAACAAAGGGGGCTCCTTCACCAGGTGGGGCCCTGGGAATTTTTTCTCTGCTCCCCCTGTCCCTCTGCGCCACTGATCTTACGCGATATTGGCATCATTTTGACGTCATGAACAAGGAACAATTTGCAGAACTTGGATCCCAGTGTCTTACAAAGCAACTTTCATATCACACCATTCAGAGAAGGATGTTACTACAACTATAGCATCAAAATGATTATTTAATCAAGATGCAAAATAAAATGCAATAGTTTAATAGTAATGATATTATGCAGGTTACAGTGGCGTAGCCAAAATTTTTCATGGGGGGGTGTTTACGAGTACAGCAGCTCATATATATGTATACGCGTGTGTGATAAGGGAGTGAAGAATATACATTTTGTATGACAAAATATTCCTCATGGGGGAAGGGGGCGGGGTCTTGGCTACGCCACTGGAAAAATAATAATATTTCGATTGTATTATTTAATTTTCAGTCATGAATTTTATTCCATATTTTTTCAAGTAACATGTTCCACAATATTTTTGTATTTATTTTCCTATATATGAGTATTTTATTCATAGAGAGTTTAGATTTTCACTTTGTTCCAGGTATTCCCTTTTATCTGCTATAATTGAAAATCAACTGTATGGTTCTCTCGCTATCAGCCCACATACATTCCATGATAAGTTTTCGGTGATGCCAGATACTAGAAAAAAAAAATAAGGTGTGGATATATCCCTGGCGATATGAAATAGTAAATTATTAGTACAAATATTTTTCATAAAATTAGTTTGTCTCTTATTTTAAATTAAATTAAAAATTTACAAATTTTTAAACTTAAAGGGTGATTTGAGGGGCACTTTTGTTGAGGCCCATGGCGTTTGTCCCCAATGCCCTGCCGGAAATCAGTTCCTGATCACGAATTTAAAAGTGCATTAGAAACCCTTCAAACCCACCCCCCCTAGTGAAGTTCAAACTTGTGATGTACAAATTACGTCGCTTGGAATAATTCAAGTAGTTCTCCGATTCCTGTAAAGTGCAAATATTCGCCTAAAGCTTTTCTACATTAATCTCTCTATATAAAGGAAGATGTCCTGACTCAATGACTGACTTTATGCAAATATTTATTTAAAATTCTTGTCCTTAAAAAAAAAAAAAAAAAAAAAAAGGGGAGCTCTAAAATTTGTATTTATTTGTAGAAATTCAGATACAACTGACTTTTTAATATCTCCTCAGATTTTAATTTTAAGTAACTGATATTAAGTACCGATTTTTTTTGCTACTCTTTTGCTCTAGGAGCAGTTCTAGACACACACACACACACACACCGGGGATGAGATGGCTCAGCCCGAGCGCGGGCACGAACCGATCTCGAGCTCTGTAATTCACGATTGCGTTCGGGCTCGGGTGCGTGAAAATTTTCTCCTTTATTGTATAACACCTTGAAACAAATTTTAAAAAGCCATTCGTGGGAAAAATAAACGTACTTATTAAAAAACAAAAATAGCTGCACGGGCGCCTAGAAGGTGCGTGTAATTAATTTGCAGAAACGGCAAAATTTATTGTATTCTATCAATGAAGTAATTGAATTTTATTTATATTTTGCTGAAATTTCGGGCTCCGACTTGAAGAATATTGCTCGGGCTCTGGCAGACTCGGATTAAAAGTCCTAGGGCTCGTGCTTCAAAAAATGAGCCCGAACTCATCTCTAACATACAACGCTATAAATAAATAAGTAATTATAATAATAAATTACAACGAAACAATGGTTCATTTTCCTTATAAATAAAAAAAATATTTTGCTGCATTGTGTATAATATTTAAATCATCCTGTAGAAAAGAAAAGAAAAAAACTGAAATCTCTACTGCTGTGTCTAATAATTTAATTAACACTTAATAAATATTTTTATTACATATGATTTCTCTTATGAAAACTCTTCCACCCTACCTTTCAGTTTTTCTCTCATTTAAAGGCAATTTACGTTCAACATAAAAAAAAAAGTTGTCTGTCATGTATACAAGAATAAAGATGATTAAAAGCTGTATTTTAAAATGTAAAGAAGCAGTAAATGAGTCCCGATTTGTAAAAGTTATTACAAAGCAACTTAATTTTTTTCCACAAAAACGCTCTATTGGTTTCTGAAAAATTCTCGTGTGACAAATATTATTCCTTTTCACACACTTTTGAGAGCAAACATTTCGGTTTCACGTCCCATCCCAGAGTAAAATTTCTTTTCCCCTGCTCATACGTACATTACGTACAATCCCCCCCTCAAGAATAGCCCCTCTTGCCTACAGAAGTAGCCTCTCTTTGTCTTGCCCAGGGACAGCAATTTATCATTCTCCTCCCTACACCCAGGCCAGCGGCTAGCTTGTTGAATGACCCAGATGGCGCACTATTACGGCGGAGAATTTTCACAGAAACTTCACCTCAAGTGGCGTCAAGGCGGGGAATAGAGAATTTTTAACAACCGGGGGAGAATAGAGCTCCTGTCTAGTTTCTATTCCTTAACGCAGGATTACGCTCCTCTATAACGCTCCATAACGGTAATGTATGTAAAGAAAAATATTTTTTTGACTTCGTTGTAAGTATCAATACTACTCCGTTTGAAAAGTAAGAATGAAACAACCAAATACACTGACTCAACTAACCAGTATTCTTTCTACTGCAATCAAGAACGGAACGCTATAAATTAAAAATTTCCTGAGATTCTGTCACGAATTTAACCTCATATTCACAATTTCTGAGATTCTTAAATAAGTCATAAATGTGGCACTGTTTAATATTTTGACGAGATTGAATAACGGAGGATCAGTGGCGTACTAACGTTAACTGAGGCCCGGAGTAACATTCGAGTTTGGGGCCCCCTTTCCAGGTGCTGATTTCAGGAAGGGTAGTCGGCACAAGCGCTCGGTCCTCTGACAAAAAGGTGACCCCAAAAGTGTCCTTTGAAACAGGGGTGCTTATAAGAACCTAAATACTTTGCGGCACCACCAAAACTTTGGTGGCTACCAAACATTTCATATCTTTGAAAGTCGCCGAAATAAATGCAATTTTTAGTCACACGCGCCGAGTTTTTGGTCGCACAGTGTGACCATGCGACCCCACATTTGCGCACTTGCTTTAAAATAAAATATTTGCGCCTTTTGATTTTAATTTAGTACAGGAGAAAGGGAATTACTTCATATTCATGCACAATTACAGTTATTCTGTTTTAAGGTTATGTTCCATTAAAATAAAGGTATTCATAGCTTTTTTGGTATGCAGACACCAATAGTGATTATATCATTTATATATAGAGTAAAATCTGCTAAGTTGATCACCCAGTGGTTCCACGTTTTCATGTTCAACTTATCAAGGGTACAATACTTACTTTTTGATTTTGGAATTTTATCTATATATATATATCTAGCTGCGTGAACGTTCTTCACACGGTGGGAAATGAATATTTTACTAAAATAAAATCGTAACTATCTATGCGAAAAAAAAAATGTAGAAAAGTTCAAGTAGTCCTTTTGTTGAAACTACCGCGGGATATATTACTCAACGTAGGATTGTTGTTTAGTTAGTTGTAAGACGATCGTTGAAAAACAATGAATATAACACTTTTAATTTCACGAAATAGTTGTTCACGTGACATACTGTGCTTTAATTCATATTATCCAAACAAATCTACTGTTACTACCAGAGAAAAAAATGAGGATACTATCTATTACTTATCATAGCTGCCAACCTTCCCGATTTCTTCGGGCGATTTCCCACCACAATTTTTAAACAGTTTTATTTTGTATCATATTTCTGGCGTTATTTTAAGCATGAATCGCTAAGTAAAAATTAGTGGTGGGAAATCACCCGAAAAAAGCCGGAGACTTGGCAGCTCTATTATATTAATATTATCTATCCGTTTCTCCGTCTTTAATGCTCAATTTATAGAATCAGATTAGGTATTTTAAATCAATGACGCCTTTCTACTATTTGGTTATTCTATGCAATTTATTCATCGCCATAAAAACACATCTCCATATATTTTTAAGCATAATTCTTGTCTGATTGGCGTATTTAGCACAGCAAAATATTTCCGCGCGCATCACGATTACGCCACTACAACGAGATGCACAGGGGGAATAGGGGGACGGCATTGGCATTTGGCAGCTTGACTGGATGGCAATCATTGTCTAATTAGATACGCAGCAAGAAGGTTAGTGGCCTAATAAGGGGGGAGTGGGCGATTTTGCAGGGACAGATTTGCAGTGATGGGGGCCCAGGGCGAAACCTTCAAATCGTCCCCTCTTACGAAAACCTTCTTACACAATACAAAACAACTTTCATACTACGCCATACAAAGACGGATGCTATAACAGTAAAATATGGTTATTTTTATGCTGTAACAGCTGCAACTAATAACAGCATAAAAATGATTATTTCCGTTTGGAGTTTTCCGTGGTTTTCTCCGAAACTTAGCGTAAATACGGGTTAGGACCCCTTAGAAAGACCCCCGCGGAAGGCAACCCACCCAGAGGCCTAGATCCCTCCTGCAAGTCAAAAGATTGCCTTAATCCCACAACACACAACACAAAAATTATTATTTGATCAAGATGCAAAAAGAAGTGCAATAGTTCGATAATAATAATATGTTGAAGTAGGATAACAATGTTTCAACTATGCTATTTAATTTTCAATCGTTAATTTCATTCCATCTTTTTCAAGTAGCATGTTCCACAATATTTTTGTATTAATTTTCCTGATTTTTATATCAGAGTATTTTTTTTACAGTCGTAAGTTAGCGCTGTATGTACTGTAACCATATGCGGTGTAGCCATAATAAGTTAGCGCTGTATAATTGCGTGAGACTATACCGTTTAGCTAAAATATATGTGCATATAATGCCAGAACTCTGAAACAGTAACAAAATTATTTTTATTATTAGTTTATTTTTCATAAAGTTAGTTTCTCTGTCTCTTATTTTAATTTTAACGGTATAATTAAACCATAATTTGGGGGTCCCCTTTTTGTTGGGGGGGCCCCAGGCACTTGCCCCGAATGCCCTTCCGGAAATCAGTCCCTGCTGACTAATGCAAAAATATTCTGATTTCCCCTTCTCTAAATACAGCCCCATAATGTACACATTACAAGTACCATTACAACTTAAACCCAATCGAAAATGACAGAACTAATTATGTTTATTCTTTTTAAAAGTCTAAGTATTTTTAATGAGTCCTATTTATCTTATAGATAAAGTAGAACGTCTGCGCATTTGTTTTAGGGATGGATGCAAAACGAGACGAGACAGATGTTTTTATTATTACCGCATAGATGATAGATGTCACACCCTAGAATTTGGAAGTCGAGACAAAGCTTTGCAACTGATTTGCGAGAAGAGACAAGACTAAAATAACTAAAAACTTTGTGAAAAAAAAAAAAACACACATAAAAAGAGACAAGACTATTTTTCGTCTAGCATCCATCTCTAGTTTGTGTCTAAAAAATCCATACAAATGCACATTGTTAAACCAATAGTCTTGAACTTTTTCACTTATACATGGAAAACTTAAAAGACAAAATTCTGCGAAACGTTAAAAATCTGAAAACCCATCCATTCTCTGTAAAAAAGTACACGAAATCGATTTTTTTATTGATAACTTCACGTTACTAGTTGTGAGTTGCTTTTGATTAATGAGTTATGTCGCAAAACTCATTTCGTTAAAGGGAAACTAATTTCGCAGCTTTCCAAGAAATTGATTGCTAGAATTAACTAAATTTGTCACGAAAGTTAAATATTGAGCAAAATAGCTCCGCAGACTTTAAAATTCATGTAAGGTGATAATACCCACCAAAATATTTTTAATTAAATTTTAAAAATTTTGAAATTAATGTGGCTGTCGTTGCATTTTATATTTACGATAGCCATACCAGAGGCAGTAATGACTTTTTTCATTATTTAATAGTCTGGGTTATGTAAACTAAATTTTAAAAGAAAAGTTTTGAAAGAATGGAAAAATGCAGCTGATCTAAACAACTGTAAAACTTTGCTCTGCATAATTGAAGTTAACCAGTAAACCCGAAATAAAAGTTTGTTTGGGCATGTGAGAAATGAGATGCTGTGACCAGAGCTCCCAATTGCGCAGGAATGTAATTAACCACTTTTTGTAGACAGCAATTTTTTCAAAAAGTTTTCCAAAATGTTAATCAGCTGGACTTTTGCTATAATTTAAGGGGAAAATTATTGTTTTAAAAAAGTGGTTGATTATAATCCGGAGCTGTTGGCAACTCTGCTGTGACAAGTATAGACTGATTTTAGCCAGTCTTAAAAAGGGGTCTAGTTTAAAAAAAATAATAAAAAAAACTATTTATGAAGTTATATTGATTATCTAAAACGTGGTAATGTGATAAAAGCCTTTAGAGAAGATCTTCCATTCCCTACCTTTCAAGATTTTATGTTTTAAATTATATTCATTTTTTTATGAAGTGTAATATTAATTTATAAATAATTATTCTGCTTTCAAACCTTTTATATTGAAATTGATTTCATGGTGTTTTTATGTTATTATGAGAGTTATAATATGGTAGTCTAGCTTGTTCACAGTAACTCCATGACATGAGATGGATGTGCAGTAATCAAAAATCTTATCAAAAAATCGTACGACCATGTAATTTCAATATTAATCAAAATGATAGAAAACCTGTAATTTATTGAGAGAGAGAATCGTTAAATATATTGTCCGTGTATTTTGATTTTCACGTCATTGTTATCAATAGGCTCCCTTTTTTCAAATACTTCTAAAACTATTTTTTAACACATCCACTCAACAAACTTAAGAATATCAATAATCCAAAAATACATTTTATGAACTTTGGATTAAAAAGGCCCACTTGCATGAATTCTGTATAACCGAAGAAAATAACAAAATTCAAAGTTATCCTATAAATCATCTAGCAAAAGAACTTTTAATAATCTTTCATAAAACATCATTTGCATAAAAGTGTTAATGAAGTTTGATTGTAATAATTGTTTCTCCATTTTATTTACAGATATTGTTTCCAAAAAGTAATGTATTGCACTGGATGAGTATTTTTAAATGATAAAAATAGTCATACACGTGCGATGAAACTAAGAATTCTCCATTTACCTTTGGGTTTAATATTTTCCCCCTCGTTGCCCTCCCGTCGACCAGTACGTACGTTGAAACGAAACGTACGTACTGGTAGTTTTAGAAGGGACGTACCATATTGAAAGGGAGCAAGATTGTACCCAGAAAAACAATTCGGGGGTGTGGACCAAACATTGAATAAGGCCAAATTTTTCACAAAAAGACTTAATAAATTCTATTTTGTTGAAAAAATTTTTATTTTCTGGAGGAGGGGGACCGGACCCCTCGCTCTATATTTTTTTAATCTTGCATTTAATCTAACACACAGCTAGAAATTTCAATTTCATTAAATTATGTTTGTTGAATGAAAGTATTGCTACTCGGCATATTCAAAAGTTAAAACATCATTAAAAAGAGGTCCTTTTCTACTGGGTTCAATAGGATATTCCATATCAATTCTCTTTCACCTTTTTTCAAAGGAGGGAAAAAACATCTGGACCCCAGGACTGGAGAGCTAGAGATGTACTGCACAGTCCTCTTTCCCCTTTTGTCTGTTGCTAAAGCTAATGGTTTCCTGTGAATTATCGGGCCTGGGAACGGAATTTAAAATGACCCAGACTTTCTTATCGAAATCTTCGGAAAAGACTAGTGTTGAAGACAAAGAAGGAGGTCTGGCATAGTCGTCTCCAGTGTGAGGCCTGGAGTAGACATCGGCCCGCTTATGCGGGGACCTTTCGTTCTGATATATATGAGCATATGCATTCACACATACTTCAAACATAAATTGTTTTTTGAGTATATTGATCATACATGTATACGTATGTGTGATGCACATACATTTCTACTGTAGGTAACAGTGTCGTTTTATAATTTCTAGGCCCCTTATTCAATGGGGCCCCCGGCTAACTGCCCTGTTTGCTCTTGACTGTAGTCAGGTTCTGGGAATAATCTCATTTTCGTTGTAAAAACCATTTTCATAAATTTCCCAGTTCGCTGTTTCACAAAGTTATTAAAAAGATCATTTCATGCTTGGATACTCATTAAGTCTTATTGTTGAGTCTGTTGACGAGTACGAATTGACTTCTGATCAGTGGCAAAAATTTACCCATTTGATGATTTACTGTTTCAATTTGGGGCCCCATGATTTCAGAAAATGTTTTCTTTTCTCTCCTCCATCCCACTTCTTTAGAAAAAAAATATATATAAATATATAAATCGCAATCCAGAATTTTACTAGCTACCGGGCTGTGAAAACTGTATTAATAATTACTACATATCAAAATTAACTCCAGATTGAAAATATAGGACATTAGGTACGGCAAAATCAATGAAGACCATCCGAAAACCGTACTAGGCTTTTCAAATTTTTTTGCTGTGTTATATAACCAGATTTAAAGATAAAAATGTGCGAAATACGAAATGAACGTGAATACAGGTCCTAATAAGTCATTCGGGGCCCTAAAAGACTTAAATTTGGGGTAGGCTTTAATGCAGTGGAGTCTCTTTAATGCGAACATTTATGAAAAAATAAATATTTGTCCGAGTTAAATTAGTTGATGTTATCTAAACTGCAAACATACTAAATCCAAAAACTTGAATGTGCACTTCAATCTACTCTCCTCTGAACTTCTACAAGACGCTCTATATAGATATGTATAAAATATAGATGTAAATGATTTGTTCAGCTATAAAATGAGTCCATGTATGGTCATTATTTCACTTTACGTTCAGGCAATATTAGCTAAAACAGTTTTGATGGTAAAGTTCTCGAAAGTTATATCTTAAACTGTAAGCGTGCAATGTTGTAGAAACAAAATCTGCCTCGATGTCGGTTTTTGCACACAAACTGAAGTAATAGCGCCAGGAATTCGAAAAAATTCAGGTCGATTTATTAAGCTGCACTATAGGCGGAAATAAATGAGAAAACTGCGTGTCTTATGAAATTTTCAGAAAAATTCTTAAAAATGGAACTGCACAGCAAAATTTTCCATTTTAAATAAAATTTTTGCAATTAATACACGTTTATCGTTTATTATAGAGCATAGCACAGCTTGTAAAGAGACATTCTAAAAAATTCTGAAGTATTTGACATAAATAGTATTTTTTAATTTAGGTACCAAAATTATGTATCTTTTTCGAAATACCGCGCTGATTATTTGGGGACTTTACATTGTAGGTAAAAATAATAGGATATCCCTTTAAAACTAAAAAACAAAGCTCCGTTCTAGAAAGCTTGTGGAATAATCAGGCCATAATTGAAAGAGTTTGGTTAGTGTTAGCAGTAGTTTGTTAATAAGCTTTAGATTTAAATAAATTATATACAAATGATTTAAAAGAAAAAAAAATATTTTAAGAAAATTCTTCTCAGATTTGCTATATTTTAGAATTTTGCGTATATATTTGAACATTTTCAAGTGGTTATCAGCAAGCCTTGGCTGTAATGAATTGTCCATACATTTTAACCTGTTTGTAGTAATTTTTTAAACTTTAGTCTACCATTCTAAGCATAAATATTCAGATTTTCGTTATATGAAAAATAATTTTCCAAAAATTTATTATAGGTGTATAGATAGACTCCCACTGTTGCCCTTGTTTATAACTTGTCATTATCACTTATATGCGGCATGCGGGTAAACAGTACAGCGCAAAAATCTTTTAAAGAACATGTTTAAAAATTACCGTTCATGTGCGCGTAAGTACATAACACACACACACGAACATCATACTATTGCTAAGTATTCATTTTTCTCGAATGGGAGAAGTTAAAAAAAGTGCCCCCCCCCAAAAAAAAAAGAAATCAGTTGACCAGAGGGGCATTTTACACAGGAGAAAATCACCCTTTCTGCCACCCTTTGAAAGAAGAGTAATGGGAGTGGTGTTGAGAGCCTTAGCCAGGGGGCTGTCGTCTCGATTGTTCCTGAGATTAATGGGGTGTGCTGGTGCGCACATGTTTGTAAATAAACCTAGAAGTATCGGATAACCATTCGTTTTCAACTTTTACGTTTTCCACGTCTGGAATTAATTAAAAATAATATGTATTAGAAATAATCTTTGCAGGTACGCAAACAAAGTCTGTTGTGTTACAATTCTGCTGGCCAAATCGACAGCACTCTTCTAGTTTTTGAGACCTAATATTTGAGCCCGTGTTTTGTTAGTTTCTTTTGCTTTCATTAACTCAAAACCATTGCATTGATATGTTTGTATTGGACGTTATACGAATCTATTAACATCTGCATACGGTGTACGTATATTTTTTAAGAACGAGATTTTTTCAGAAATAACTTGAATATGAACTATATAAAATTCTAGCTCGTCAAACCTAAGTTATAGAGTGAAATCTAGCAATTTAATCCTATTTTCAACCTTTGGAGAAAGTAAGTCAATATTTAGATTATTTTCATCACTAGCATTTATGCAGATTGAATCCCTATGCAGTAAGTGCACAATGAAACAAAGTATGCAGTTAGATGAATGTTTTATATCTGTTTTATTATACCAGGTGTTTCAAAATAGATGTTAGTTCCAGCGATTATCTATTAAACCGTAAGTGATCGAAACATACTTCCAGTTAGAAAAGTTTGTCAAATTAAGTGTAGCTTTCAGATATGGCAATTATTTTACTAGGGGCTGTATACATATTAAAATACGAAATTTAACTTTTATATGGTCCCTCCTTTCCTATCTCTTATATTTAGAAAAAATTTGCTCTTCCTCTAGGAAAATTACTAAAAAAAAATCCTGTGTCTCTAAGCGAAATAGTTAGCGAGGTATGCAATCTGAAAATCTTGGCATTTTTCGCTAAGCACTAAGGGGATGTCTCAAAAGTGCGTAAAATGTAATTACTTTTCAACTGATGTTAACTTATGATAATAGTCACTTGATAGACACAGTTAACTCCTCAAATTCTAATTTAGCTAGAATTTTCCTATAAAGCATGTTTGGCAGTTTTTAGTGAAAGTTACCACAACATAGTAACCTACGCCATTATTTTGTCAGTCTGTTTTACACTTTAAGATCCCTTCTCCAGAAGCGTGATGTAATTAGTGAATGACCCCCTAAAAGACTAAATTATCGCTCATTTCATAAAGCAGTACCGATCATTTTAGGTAAAACTGTACTTGTTCATTTCACACATTTGAACGCGTTTAATTGCTTTTCCCAACAATAAGATCTTTATTTATCTTTTATCAACTCATAGTGGGTCCCCTAAAGTAAATATTTTTTCGCCTGAAAACTGACGCCAACACAGTAGGTTAAGTGGTGTAAGTCATCATTTTCAAAATTGATTTTCTCGCTAACTATTTCACTTAGAGACACGGGATGTTTTTCATTAATTTTCTTAGACAAAAAGCAACATTTTTCTAAGTGATAGGAAACGAGGGACCGGATAGAAATTAAATTTCATATTTTAATATGTATACAGCCCCCAGTAAAAAAATTGCCATATCTGAAATCAACTAATCATATGACTAGCTTTTCTAATTGAAAGTATGGTTTAACTGGAAATTACTTATGGTTTAAAAGATAATCACTGTAACATCTATTTTGAAACGACCGGTATATTTTGATTAATTTGGGAGAAAAAGTAAAATTGTTGATTCTATGTTAAATTGTTTAGAAAAGCTTTAGCATATAAGCTCTGTGTTTCTCTTCCCTCCCTCGCTTTTTCAATATGGGCCTTTTTTTACTATTAAATATCATGTCTGTCAAAAGAGCATTTATTTAATTATGGATCACTAAAAAGTTATTTTAGCTTCACTGATTATATTGAAGCTATTAACATTATTTTCAGGGATGCTCTAGAGCGGATACATTCACAGTTTCTCACAACTCTCAGTACTACCCTTTGAGAAAGGCCATTCCCCTCTTTTAACAGCAAGCTTGAAAAACTAATGCCATACTACCCCACAGATTTTACTAGCACGTTCGAAGCCGCTTGATTGTATTTCGAACTTTAAACCCGATATAATCACCACCATTAAAATCTCATCAAAGGCATTTTAGTTTATGTATGTGTGTTATGTTTAACGTTCTGTATATATATGTACAACAACTCATTCATGCATTTTTATCGTTTGGTATTTTGGGGGCCCCCCAAAAATGCTTGCAACCGGGCCTCTTTGATAGAAGGCCGGTCCTGCTCCGGTGTATACCCCATTTGGTATAAAAACTGTCATCCCCCCCATCTTGACGGAAGTTCCTCTGCTCTTCCTCGCGGTAACTGGGGGATCAGTTAAAAATTCGCCGCGAGTCAGGGTCACAGGGAATAGGGGGAAAAATCGTTCCTGACACCTGTTACCCAGCTATTTTGTTACGAAAGAAAGAGTGTCCATTTTTGACCATATTTTGACCTTAGCGGTGTGCTGTATCGTCATTAAAGGTAGATCGGCGGATACGGATATGAAAACGAATAGTTTGTTTTTATATCCGTGGATACGGATATGAAACGGATAATTTTTTTTCTCATATCCGAGAATACGAATACAGGAATTTGAATACGGATGACTTTGTTTGGGAATTATTAGAAGAACACGTTATCTTATTTTTAAAGAAACATCTGTTTTAAAATTTAAAAGAAATTAACCTTTTCTGCTGTTATTTCGATATGTGACCCCCTCAAATCTTTCATGTATCCCTCCGAATTTTCAGTGGTCTGGAAGCGGTGATAATTCTTCTTGAGAAAGCTAAAGTTTTCTTAAGTATATTAAACATATGAACTGTAAGAGTAGCAATTGGGGGGCGCGTGTCCCCTCTCTGTCCCTAAAACTTTTTCTTTTAAACATTTATTTGACGGGTCATTTTAACCGTTCCCTTTAAAGAAAAAAAAAACTGTCTGCGTCTTGAGAAAATATTATTTAAAAAAAAAACTATTCACTACCAGATTAGCTTAATTTAAACAAGAATATTTTATAACCAATTCGTTTAAACAATTTGTCTCATTCCCAATAGCTTGTGTTTTTAAATGCTTTCTAAGCATTAGGGTTTCTTTAAAATATTTATTTGTTTATATATTTTTTTAAATGCAATACAAAGTATTTTATGCAAAAATGTTTTATTTGTTGAGGGCAAGTGAATAGTATTGTCCCTTTTCTTAATAATACTCTCACAGTTTTACATCAAGTTATATTAATTGTTGCAATAGATTGTTTGCATCCTTTTTTATCTGGCTGTATTTTATTCATATATGAAGTTCAATATTTGATAAGTTATCCTTCTAAATATTTATAATTCATCATTCTTGCGTATTTCAGCAAGTATTTTTTTCAGGTTATCTTAAAAGTTTAATAAGCTATAAGTTTTATAAAGAAGAGAGTTTTATAAGATATAAATTGATGAAATAAAAATTAATCAAGTTCCTTTTACAAAGTAGTATAAATAATTTTTACTAATTTCATGACAATTAGTAAACGGCTGAAGTGTATAAGTCTAGGGTTCTGGCCTACCGCGCGGCCGTTTTCTCCAGCTGTAACGTGAATTCGGGTTAGAACCCTTCAAAAAGTCTACCGCCCAAGGCATGCCTTAATTAAGCAGACAACCCTTGTGTAGATCTGCCTTAACCGCAAAACCTAAATAATTTGATATGATAATCTAAACAATTATGATAATTTACAGTGAAAGTAAAAAGTATAATATTTTTAATGTTAAATAAAAATCATAATCACGTCCAATCCCTATTATCGAGGGTATCCTAAAAACATTGACCTATGGTTTCATTCTTTAAATGTTGATCTAACAAAGAGGAAGCCCGGCCTCGGGAAAACGGATTTCAATGATCCTTGGCACAGTGGTAGTACACCATGTGAATATACTATATGTAAAGTAATAAGACGCAATACTCAAATACAATCGATAAAAATTAATATTAATTTCTAACCACTTCACCAAAACTCTAAATATAAGTTACGCCGTGGTGTAGTTGTTAGAGCGGTGGAACCTGAATAATTCATTAACGAAAAAGGTACGTTGTTTCAATTCGCTAGACTTTTCAACGACATAATCATAATATAATTTTCGGAAAAATATTCAGCTCGCAGTAACACAGAATGGCCAGAACTCTGGCAAAAAATAACTAAAGTAATTATAATTGAAATTTAATACGATTTTTCACTCCAGCTATAACTTTCTCTTGACCTGTTTAGTTAACAGCGCAAATTTGCTCCAGAAAGAGTTTGCCCACTATATGCCGCATTTCATGTGATAGCATTCAATTTATTAAAATAAATAAACAATAATAAAAACAACAACCACGTACTACATGAACTATTTGAATATTACATACAAATGATTAAAACTTAGTAAATTGAAAATAAATAGGTACTTCTCGTCAGGACGTTATTGCAGAAAAGTTTTACTGACTGCACGATCACAAGAAAACCAACTTGACTTAACACTAAACCAGTGCAAGTGTCTCCAAAACCATTCTACTCTTGCAGTCGACAGATTTTTTTCCTGTGTGTGTGTGGTAGAGATGAGTTCGGGCTCATTTTTTGAAGCCCGAGCCCGCCCGAGCCCGAAGACTTTTAATCCGAGCCCGCCCGATCCCGAGCCCGAAATTTCAGCTAAAGACAAATAAAATTAACTACTACATTAAGAGGATACAATAAATTTTGGAGCTTCACACACCTCCTAGTCCCCCGTGCCGCTATTTTTTCAAATAAGTACGTCTATTTATCCCATGAATCACTTTTTAAAATCTGTTTCAAGGAGTATGTTCAACAAAGAAGAAATTTTTCACGAGCCCGAACGCAATCGTGAATTACAGAGCCCGAGCCCGAGTCGGGCCCGGGCTCGGGCTCGGGCTTTCGGGCTCGGGCTGAGCCCGTCTCATCTCTAGTGTGTGGGGGAGGGGGAGCTGATTAACTGTGAGCGTAAGCACTTCTCACTCTAAACATACGTCCTGAAGATAAGTATTCGTTAAGTGTGTTAATCAGAAAGTTTTATTCACACTGGTTTCCAAAAATTGAGGAGAAATTGCAAAATCTCTACGCTCAAAAATAAGCCAATCCGTATAAAATTGGGATATACAGTACTCAAATTAGGGACATTTCAACCAGAGGAAATAATTTGCTCGGAGCATAAAATTGCATATTTGATATCAAGCCCGCAATTTTTGTGACTATAATTTAAGACATCGAGGATATCCGATTCGTAACAATGATATTCGAATTTAAATACTGATTCCTGGCACACCAAATAATAGTGAGATAATCCAAAAAGGATTTCTCATTTCGCGAAAATGTGGCAAAACTCAATGGTTCAGAATGGTCTATTAAGGCAAATTTACACGAGGGGTATCTGGGTAGGGTGGAGGGGGGTATGCCTTGAGAGGAGGACTTTTCAAGGGTTTCTAACACGTATTCAGGTTACACATACAGCAAACTGCCCTGCAATCTAGACAGTTACTGGAAGAAAAAATATGCTGTAATTGTGTACACATTATACTTTGCAAAAGGTGAGTAAAACGGGACAAAACTTGCCAAAATTTGTTCAAGAAGGTAAAACAACAGTAAATAATATTTTGGGCAAATTATATATATATATATATATATATATATATATATATATATATGTACAAGTTCACACCCCCAAACATGAATTAAAACAAATATTTTATGTATAAGTTTTCCCCAGAAATTATTTAGCTTTGTAAAGTTAATAATAATAGTAATAATAATTTTTAAAAATTCCCCTAAACTAATACGGAGCTGAACCCTTAAAAGAAATATACAACATAGGCAATATGGACTGCGATATCTAAATGACATAATTTTGGAAAATTTTGCTCAACTATTATTTAGAATTGCTTAACTTCTAAACGGTTAAATAAAGATTAGTATTATTGTTTTTACTTTTTTGAACGCGTGAAGTCGGCATTGACAAGCACGAATTAATATATAAAACTTGGCACAAGTTTTATCAATTTTGCCCCGTTTTACCCATTTTCGCAAAGATATATACTTACTTAATGTAAAACTTACTGTGAATTATTAATTCATAAAGGGTTACTTCAATCAAAGTCTTATTTAGAAACATCTGAAATATATTATGATTTTGGTTCTCAATTAATTTAGGTAAAAACGAAGAAAATGAAGACAGTTTTTTTGTAAATGAAAAATTCTATATGGGATTTGAAACAGTAAAATCCCGCACAGTTCTCCCGTACAATCCAGTGTACGCCTGCCTCTGTTTCGTGTGTGGGTGAAAATGGCGCTCATCCCCCTCTGCTTGTTATTTCAAACAGGGGAGAAAGAGAAACTCGCCTTCTTTAACCGTTTTTAGACTAAGGGGCTCGCTCAACCTGGACAAAAGGAAGTGCATTTTTTACAGGACCCCTATTTTCAACTCACTTTTCCTCCCCAGATGCGTGATCAATCACTCAGTTCTTTCCCCCAAGTTTATAGGAAAGCGGCCTAAACCGAATTCTCCTTTACGGAACATAATAAAAAGGGGGAGGGCTTGGGATGTCCCCACCCCCACCCCCTTTCTACGGTCTTGGTTTACATCATTATTCGTTTGTAATAATTTTAAGAAAATGTAAATGTGCGTTTCGGACACCCTGCAAATAGGCACGCTCGACTTAGAAGCTCAAACATCCAGATTTCTCATCACTACACGAAACGCCAGCTACTCACTGATGTGTCAAGCACAAATCAAAACTGTCATCATTGACAGTTGTGAAGCGCCTATTAAAGCTTGCTGTTGTAAAGAAGCAATTTTAATTTGAACTAATAACTCTGTTAAAGGAGGACCCATTTCCGGCATGAGTCTTTGAGTTTCTTTCTCTGACTCAGTGTTGTACTTGCTCATAATGGGCCACTGGGGAGCGTTCAAAGACTCAAGCCGGGGAGCAACGATGAGCCCAGAATGGTGTTCCTGCGTCACGACTTTGTGAGTCCAAGAGAGCGAACTGTTTCTGCCTTTGTTAAATACAGAGGGTGTTTACACATTTTTCGAACTATTACGATAAAGAATTAAAAAAAAGTAAATGTTTCAGAATAAAAATTTTTGCAACAGATTATTATTTGAAATGAGAAATATCATTTGTTACTTTTAAATTTATTCTTCTTTCAAAATGTCATATGTAAACAAACTATTGAAGGATATGTTTTTGCGCTTTCCGAAGAGAAATATGCTTATTCCATAATTCAAAAGCGTTGTGAAATGCATGGCATTAATATTTCTAAGTACAAAATAAGCAACATTATTAATCGGCAAAGTAAAAGCCGTCAATCATTATTTCTACATGGAAAGAAGACGCCAAACGAATATCCGAAAAAGGTACGTACTGTTTCAAATGTTTCTAAAGTGAAATCGCTGGTAACAAGAGAAAATCCGCCGACACAGAGATCAATTGCAAAGTCTTTAGATACATCTGTAGGAACAATAAATAAAATAATAAACCAAGATTTACAACTTAAAAAAGCTAAAAAACTACGGTTTACCAGCTTTTGCCGAGACATGTGGCTCAACACAAGTCATGCTTCGAAAACTACCTCTGCATTCCTTGAAAAAATGAAGACTGATACAGGTATTGCATATATACCTTTTCAACATATTCCTGCGAAATCCCTTGACGTTTCACCTATGGACTATTGTGCCTTTGGTCTGTTAAAAAGAGCTCTTTCTATACGCAAACCCACCACGATAGATGGACTCTGGAAAGTAGTGGAAGAGGAATAGAAAGCAATACCCCTGGAAATTTTACGAAAAACTCCAGACTATCTTACGAGTACCTCCACCATATGTAAGTCCTGTATGTAAGGACGTGCGTCTAGGGCAGCTCATCAGATTAGTAAAAAAAAATTGATCATCAGAAATACTGAAGCGCGTCAGATTAAGATAAGGTGGGTTAATTACAAGCTAAAAAGTGTACATTCAGAAAATCTGACAATTTGAATGTAACTTAAGGGAGTGGGAGGGTTACAAAGTTCCAAAAAAAAAACGTTGTCGTGACATTCTCGAGCGCGGTTAAATTTTTGTTATTTTGAAGGAACCGAGACAGCACATAAGCTTAAATCAAGCTTGACATTTCTTTGACGTATTAATACAAGCTTGACAGTTCAATTCATTTTAAGCTTGCAGTTTTCTCAAATTTGCTCATATTAAATAAAGAAAAGTTCGTAAAAGTTGAGTTTTATTTTATTATCGCTCAAAATCTGGACATTAGAACACGCAAGGGGGAAGGAATGAAGGGGATAAGCCCCTCTGAAGTGTAACACGAGGGGAGTTTTAGTTTTATTTACATCTAATTAACATTAGTAATTCCATTAACTAATTAATTAGCCCTAAAAATAAATTTTAATATAATTAACACAATTTAGTTTGTTAATACACGTCCCTTTATGGGTGGTAGAATGAGGCGCAATCCGGCCGCCACAAAATAATTTGGTAAAATCATACAAGCCGGTGCGCACCTCATGTAAACACGGCGACAGTCGCTGGAGCTTGGCGGTTGCCAAGCTCCAGCGACTGTCGCCAACCACTTTGCACGATCAGCAAAGTCAAAGTATTTTAACACATTAAAATTGCACATATATTCCACTAACAAAAACATTAAAACAAAATACAACGTCCGCATTTAACCAAAAGAACGTCTGCAAATTCAGTAACAGGCAATTTAAATTGAGCAAACAGTGGACCGCTTTTAACTAAAAAAACTGCAGTGGATTCAGCAACCTAGTTGTACAGTTATGTAAACTAGGCAACTAATGGACCGTTTTTAACTAAAAAAACTTCAGTGGATTCAGCAACCTAGTTGTACAGCTATGTAAACTAGTCAACCAGAGGACCGTTTTTAACTAAAAAAACAACAGTGGGTTAAGCAACCTAGTTGTACCTCTAATGTAAACTGGGCAAACACTGGCCCGTTTTCAACTCAATAAAACTTCGGTGGATTAAACAACCTAGTTGTGGACCTCTTATAAAGTCAGTATGATGATTAGAATAGCACGTAAATAGCACTTACGAAAACATAAACACATCAAATATCAATTTAAAATTCACATTAAAAACCTTAAACATTGCAAAGATTCGTTAAAAAAGAGCACTTACCTTCATTTTTTTTTAAATAACCGCTCAGAAATGTACCCAACACCCACTTGCTTATAACGTAACACCAGCATGCTTTCTTTTATTTAGCTTTATATTCACATCCTATTTCTAACAAACACACACTCTTTTCATACATTAACATAACATATTTCATTCCCTTCCATCAATAACATGAAACAATTTCAAATATCAAATATCAATCTAAACTGACGATAGACGTATTCTTTATGGTTGCCAGTCACAACTGCCACCAGCAGGTAACTTAACTTTGGCGGTGCATCGCCCACCCTGGCGTCAGATTGTTCACCAATAAATCGTAAACACAAACATTGATATGTAAACAAAGCACCTTATACGGAATATAGTCCAATAATTTATCCAGTCATAAATGTACTTGACCATAGAATTTAAAAAAAAAAAAAGATTCTATATTTCCAAATATGGAAATTCTTCAAAATAAAATACAATTATACTACGAAATTGATTTCAAAATCAGTCGTTTGTCTCGATTTGGCCATCAGCATTGCCCAACATGAGTGTTGTGATATTGAAAGTTTTAAAACGTGTCCTGCTTTTAAGTTTATATTATGCTTATTTCCCTATTAGTAGAGTCTATAAATCACACATTACATTATTTAAATTTTGTGTTCATCCCATGGAAAAGTAAAAGAAACTTATCGGCATCGCCCAGTGATCAATCTGGCCAGAAAACGGCGTGACAACCGTAACAGTCACTTCAAATTTTAGTCATAGCAGCGGCGAGGATTATTGGCGGAACGGTTAGCACGCTGGCATCCCAGCCCATAGTTCCCGAGTTCGAACCCAGCCGCGGACGTTTGATGGAAACAGATTAAAATAACTTAAAATTTCAGCATGGAGGGGAAAATGCGTGGAAAAATTAAGTATGTGGGGCGAGTTCGCCGACGGGCGCACAACGACGGGTCCAGTAAATCCCCAATTAGCATCATGGGCTCCCCTACTCTAAACAATGAATTCATAATTGTCATAATAAACTTTGGTGCACCCAGGATGCATCAAAAGCTAGTCAAAAATTCATTAAAAAAGAACAAATCATGATACAAAATTGCAGTTTGCATAGAAAGCATTACAGATATTTTGGATTTTTTTAAATTGGAAATTTGATTCCCATTGTACATGTCAGCGCCACCTATCGGCAACATTTGGAACTACAAACTTTCTTGCCATTAAAAAAAATCCCATCATACCCTAAACCTATTTGTGCAAACCGCAATTTTCTATCATTATTTGCTCTTTTTTGAATGAATTTTTAAAGTTTGCCCTGACTTTTGCATCTCCCGGTATATTAATAAATTTTTAAACAGGCTGTTGAAAGAGTAGGTTATTAAAATATTAAAAATAAAGTTCAAAAGGGGGGGTGGGGGTAAAGGTAGGTGGGCAGGTAGTAAACCCTGAGAGGCGCTTCATTTGTTTCGCACACAGGCGCTGGCCATGGTCGGCGCAGCACTGGCAGTCGCTGACTCGCCTGGGAACTGACTTATATTTAAACCCAAAGTCATAGATTGTTTGCTCTATGGAATCACAGATACGCAAGCTACATACAATGTATCTGTATAGGGAGCCTCCCTTGAGGATTTTGAGCTTAGAAAAGAGACGAAAATTTAAGGCAGTCGCCTTAGAGTACAGTAACAAACGATAACATTCATTTTGACTTCAAGACTTCAATCCCTCATCTTCAATCACCAGTTTAACATTTATTCAGCAGGGGATTAATAGTATCACTAGCAAGGATCAATTATTATTTCTCTATCCAGGAATATTACATTCTTCAGCCGCGGACGATCCCCGGCATCCCCCCCCCCCGTCAGTTCGCACCCTGCCTGAAATTGATTTTAGGTATTCGTATGCGTTCCATTTTACAGAAAGAATTTTAGCATAACTCTTTTTTATTATTATTTGTTATACGGAAGAAAGGGATATGTGAAATAAACGTTTTGCTACCACTACCTCCCCCCTCCATAGCATACACATGTTGGAACATTTTCTCTTAACTAGAACCTACGTTACAATCCTCACATGCGTGCTGAATTTCGCATTATTAGCTTCAGTAGTTCCAGATAGGCGAAATATTACCATACGAAATCAAGGTACTACTTTCCGGTACCCCTAATATAAACTTCACTGTGCACTCGTATAAAAAAAAATTAATAAATAAACAAGCGTATGGCATAACTTTTGTTATAACCTCTCTTAAGGCTGACCGTTTGTGTAAGTTCTAAGTACAACTTGTGAATCCATATTCTTAATTTTTGTAGATTGCCTTACATCTAGTTATCTTCTTCTGAAAACTCTTCGAAAATTTTGAACTCATTCTTTGGGCTCAAGATTAAAAATGAAAAGATGAAAAAATAAAGGCGTCCGATCTCTGAAAATATGTTTCCGCGCTCATAATAGAAAAAATGACGTGGACAAGATTCCTCTTCTGTGATTAATGTTGCTTCCAAGTTTGGGACTTTGAATTCTCCTGCTCAATGATAAGAGCGAGCAAATTGAACCCAGGATTCATTCGTGCGGTGAATTCCCTAACCACTGGAAGTGACCGGGATGTTCGTATCCGTAGATATTCGAAAAAAAGAAAAGATCTATTCCCATATCCGTATCCTTTTGAGCGAAAAAACATTATCCGTATCCGCTTTTTCTTAATGCATCTTCTACAGATCTTTCAAAGGCAATTCAGGATGAATCAAAGAAATAAAAAAAATCAAATCATTCTGGGTTTTTTTTTTTTTTTTTTTTTTGCTAATAATAAAACATAAAGTTATTGTTTAAAACTTAATAATAATTGTTTATTACTTTTATGTGAATCCTCTTGCGCAGCGCAGAAATCCGTATCTTAAAATGGGCGACCAGCAGATGTAACAGTTTGTATACAAATTATCTCTTCCATTATGAGTGTTCTTCCGTGTCTTCTTTATTCATTATCAAAACAACCATCACATTTACTGCACTTCACTTTTTGTCGTTTTCTTTTGTTTACAACTAGTTTTATGTTTTAGATTACAACTGGCTTCAGTCATAAATGCAGGCTGCAGCAAGCTTTTACTTTATTTTGTTAAATGCTAGAGATTTTTTTATTTATTTGTTTATTTTTACCGAATTAATGTGTTAAGTATGTGTTAAAAGCTAAAGATGGTTTTCTTCTAATCAAGGTATGCCAGGATTCAGATTGCAAGGTATGCTAAGGCTCCTCCAAGTATAAAGTATATATATGAATTTGGCTCCGAGCTGTCCAGCTAGCCGGAATTGGAGGCAAGCTATTTTCTTTTGTACAAGTGATTTTATTTTTTCCATGCATTTCAGAGAAGGAAACAAACCACACTATTTCACAGAAAAGCCCACCTGGACCAAAGGACGGAGACAGTCTCAGCAAAGAATAGCATCAGCCAGTGGCGACACATGGCATTGGACCGCTCTTGTTTCCAGTCTCTGTATCCCCGATAGACTTGTGAACAGAAGACTACTCATTACATGAATTACTATGGACATGTGAGATGACCATTTCGATTTGGGGGAAATGTCGTGGCAGGCGTCATGGAAGTCTGTGGTGTGGTGTCAGGTGGAATCGAGTGTTCTGTTATTTATTCACACTTCTTTCTTTTGACTAATGTGAATAAGGAATTTATCAATCGGTTTTATACGCACTGGAAGTAGGACCTCAAAGGGACAAAAGTTAGGAAAACTGCCGATTAAAAACTTTTTTGAATACTAGAATGAGGAGTTTTGGAAGTCAAGCATAGCACTTTTGCTAACTAAATATTTTAAATCGAGGGGGAATGGCACCCCCACGTGGGATCGGCCCTGCGAGTTTTTTTTTTTTTCAAATCTGAAACAAACCACACTAATAGCTTTCGGTAAAGAAGCACACATATGTCTTTTCCAATAAAGAAGACAATTTTATTCCAGTGGCGATATCTCTATAATGACAGAGTCTAGCCTTATCAATGTAGTTTTTAATTGTCCGTTTGACGTTTCTAATTGGAACAGTCAAGCCAGGTCAAGGCCGCGAGTTTCCTTTGCGAGCGCATCAGCTCGATCATTGCCAGGTGCATCCCAATGTCTGGGATTACATCGTAAGATTATATCCTTCCCAGTCACTATTAGGTAACTAATCAGGTAATTTGCGCTCAAACTAGAGCTGTAGCAAATCGTATGCATTCGTTACTGAGATGCGGATAATCACTCAGACTCGAAGTAACGAATTGCTACTTTGGAATATGAGCCGTTACTGCATTCGGATCGACTAGCTTCGAACTTCGAATAGAGACTGGCAGGCGAGCTTTGAAGGGGGAAAATGAGTTCCGGTAATCGAGTACTAATATCTTTCGTTATTTGTTACTCGATACCGGATCGCGGTTTGAAATGGAAAATGAGTCTTTGTATTTGAGGTATTTGAGTAGCAGTTTCGCTATTCGTTGCTGATAAGTACAGAGGTTGCATTTCGCATGTGCCGAATGGTCTCGTTTTGATGAGGTTTGAAATATCCGTATATGTTTCGTTTTCGTTTCTGATGACGCAATATCAGATGGATACAGTATCTGCTGCTCTATTGTGATATGGTATTAGACATGGCGTTTGTTTTATACAATGGGGAGATTTTCGGTATATAGTATGTCATGCGTGGATGCCAACTTCGGATTTTTTTTTTTTTTTTGAGGGGGGGCTGGGTGGGGTGAGTGGAGAAAGGGGGTGTTCTTGCAATTGTAGAGCAACATCTATAAGAATAGAAGCACACGTTAGTAAGGGGGTGCTCGTTATTTATGACAATTTAGTACTAAATAGTGGTGAAATCAGGATTATTTTTCAGGGTGGTCGCGAAGAATTGAGATTTTATTTTTGTAAATGCTTGAGCTAGAACCGAAATATGAGTAGTAAATAACAAGATATTTAAATACGCCTTAAATAAATATTTTTATAAAGTAAACGAATTCACGCATTTGTATTATTTAAAATATTATTTAGAAAAAAAAAGTACTAGGCATGTAAACTTAAAACACATTTTTTAAAAGTTACCGTTTCGTTTTAAACAAAAATTTCAAGAGGGACCTGGGATTTCTATGACCCCCTCCCCCCCTACGTAGGCTATTGGTATTAAAATAATTCAAAAAAGTTCAGTATGATTTTAAAATGTTGACGTCTAAGGGGGAGGGGGGCAACTTGACCCCCATCTTTCAAGAATCCACGCTCAGAAGCAACACTAGGCACAAGCTTTCCGTTATACTTTTTATGATGAGAATGAACAGGTTAAACCAGCGTTCAGAATTAAAAAAGGGGGGTGACTATGGGGGGGGGACAGCGTGTTTTTGGAAGATTTCTATGGGCGCTATCTAAGTTATTCGGATAATTTAACATTGTATAAAACAATACATTTGTATAAAAGCATCTATTAATCACAGAAAATAAGCTCTAAATATAACTCTTACGCTTTAAAATCAAAAAATAATGTATGATATTTTTATTTGTTTTTAAACCAAAAAAATGTAATTGCCTGTAGTATTTTAAACATTCGTAATCGTACGTAATGCTATGTACAGTGGCGTAGCCAGGATTTTATTTCAGGAGGAGGGGGTGTGTTTATCAAAATACTAAGTATCACTTGTAAATAAATATCACACTGTAAGCTAAGTAAAGGGTCAATTTAGGAAAGGAAGGCTTCAGCCCCCCTCCCCCTGCCTCCTCTAGATACACGCCTGGCTATAAGACTTGTTTCTCGCGTTCGCACTAGCATCAAAAGTAACGAGTAACGAATACTTAGTAGCAGGTAGGGAGTTTAGAGTAACGAATACATACGGGTATTAATATTTTCGTTACTTTTACAGCACTAGCTGAAACTCAAGGGATGTTCCGTCAAAGCTGTAGTTTTCAATTGTATGCAAACAGGCCTGAGAATCCACTAATAAAGCAATTTTCTCTCCACGCGCAGTTTCTTTCGCTACACTGTACCACATACTATTGTCGTCGCAACACTGTGAGTGGTAAGTGTTGCAGGTCTTGATGATATCAAACGAGAAAACAAAGAGCGACGGAAGTAAAGAAATCATTTAAAACCGTATTTTTTTTTTTTAATCCGGTGGTTTGTATTTTTAAATAATGTTATTTGGCAAGTCTTCATTTCGGAATTCTTTTACTGCAAGAGAAGGAAAAGATATGATATTACTGTCCGCGATAATACAAGATAACTTTCCTTTATGATATACTAGCATGATAGCCCGGATTTGTCTCGATGTATTAGATATTAGGGCATAACCTGCCGAAAAAAATTGTCCGCTAATCTATTCCCACGGCTTATCTTCACAAGTGATAATGTACAAAGATGCGAATATGAATTTAAAAACATCAGTCTGCATATCAGTGCAGTTCTTCAAACACTGTACAATCGTGACCTTCGAGAAGAAGGCCTGCTGGCCTGCGAAATGAGTCATGCTACTTAGGTGGCTTTTAGGTGCAATCATAATTTATACAGGAAAAAATTTGATTCTTGTTGCTCACCATCATTTCATTAATTTTATTATTGCTTATACTTATCCTTGGAACAACAGTTTTAAAATTATATTGAAAATTTGAAGCTGCAATCATAATTTCTAGAATAAAAGAAACCACTCCTTTTAGTCAGTTTTATCTTTCAATATTTGTTTAGAAGGTTAAGCAGCTCACTTACCAAATTCTGCCATAGTGGTAACTCGGTGATGGAGTAACTCTACCATCATCTTACTAAGCCGAAAATTGCTGCTCGACAAATGTGGTTGTATTCCTTGAAGGTTGGTAGCTATTTTAACATATGCGTGTGTATGCGCGCACGCTTCCTGCTCTGACACTTTTCGCACCCTTATCCATAGCACAGCCTTCTAGAAACACTGTCTGTCATCTTTGGAAGATTTCAATGGGAGAGGGGAAACGATAGGTGGCGCCACTTACGTCACCTTCCTATCGCAAGATGTAAATTAATATTTTTTATTACAAGAACTCTTAACAAATACTGCTGTTCGAATGTAAAATTGGTGAAAACTTTGTATAAATAACACACACTTATAATAATACTTTTCAAATGAAAAACCAAATCTACTAAATTTAGAATTCACGATAAAGGTGCATGAAAAACTTAAAATAATGCTTCCTTTTTAAATAAAATATATTGGAAATGTTTATGTCCATATTTTTATGGCAAACGTATAAAATAAGCAGCTGTTAATTTATAATGAGTTTTAGCTAAATTTAGTAGCTTTGTTTTCTTATTTGAAATTTATGAAGTTCTACAACTAAATATTTTAACCATTCTAAGTGGAGAAATTATTTTATATCTGCATATATATATATATATATATATATATATATATATATATATATATATATATAAATTTAAAATAAAGGCGGAGAAGGCGTGAATTGAAAACAAACTATTTTCAAAATAGAGTCATTAGCTGTTTTAGATTAATTTTAAAACGATCTAGAGGAGTAAAACATATGAAACAACTATAAATGGTACTTATCAACAATGTGTGTTATTATACAAAGTTTTTACCAATTTTATATTCCAACACCAGTATTTGTTAAGAGTTCTTGTAATAAAAAAAATTAATTTATATCTTGCGACAGGAAGTTGGCAGAAGTGGCTCCGCCTATCGTTTTGCCTCTCCCACTGATTTTTTCCAAAGATGACAGGCTGTGTTTCTAGTTTCTAGAAGGCGGTGTCCATAGATGCCAACTACTACGGAATATAATTAACCACTTTTTTTAAACAGTGTATTTTTTCAAAATACCAACCAGCTCTTGCATGTAGTAAAAAAAGTTTTGCGATGTTTTAAGCCGAATACTATTGTTTAAAAAAAAGTGGTTAATTATTTTCCGTAGTAGTTGGCAGCTATGCCCTTATCAAAAGTGCTAGTGGCGCCCACGCTTGGAAATTCTTAATTTTAGAATAAATTTGATTGCAAATGCGACGTAAAAAATATGGGATAGTGCTTGATAATATAAGAAACTTTCTCTTCTAATATACTAGTTACGTAAACCGCGTTATTCAACGGCATCTGATACATTAGGGTACAATTGCCGAAAAAATTTGTCCGCTGGTCTAATTCATGGCTTATTTTCACAACTACTAATCGATAAGAAATTAGTATGAGTTCTAAAAAACAGCCTGCATATATGGACAACTTTAGAAACATTTTATGTGTCGCAGCTAAGAAAAGAAAGAGAGAGAGATAGTGGGAAAACAATAAAAGTCGGTATATCCTGTTATCCTATCGTTAATCTATATAAATAAAGCAATGCGTAAACTGTCCGTTAGTTTGTCTGTGTCTCGCGTAGCTCCGAAACGGGTGATCGTAGACCTACCAAATTTTGTACGGAAATTCTCCAAGACTGGTCTCGACACACCTCGACGCGATTCTTTCGAAATTCGAATTATTTTAGGAGATATCGATAAAAAAACGTGTCGCGAAATAATCATTTTTGCTCTCGCCATTTCGCAATTGTAACCATGCAGTGGAAAGACGGGAGTTTAGCTATCTAGGTTGCCATGTTTAGCGAGTTTATTAAATTATTCAGACTGTTGAAGTAAAAATAAAAGAATAACGATTTTTTTTTGTTTACATTATTTGTAAGGTTATTTTTTAATTACAACATCGTGTGCATGTGAAATCAGAGAAGGAATGAAATGTTTTATACTCAAAAGAAAAATACGATTTGGAAATTTTCCGAGACTAAAACTGTAAAACGTGCAACTTTTTAATTTGGCAACAAATAAAATGGTTGATATACGATTTTCAGGAGGTGTGATTCTAGCGCCAAGCGCTATTTATCGTCTGCTTCTGCTACTTGAATTATGAATACACCTGAATGAGTTTTTAAACTTTATTTCAGTTCGAATTGTGCATTTTTCTGCACAGCTTTTCCCGTCTATTTCTAATGTATTACATCCAGAAAAAGGATAGAAATATCAATTTTAGTTGTGTTTAATCACACTCATGAAAAATGATATACTTTCCAACTTAATCCAATAAGCAAAGAAAATAGGGAAGACCCATGGATTATAATACGCTTTTAATACATAGCGCTTTAGTGCGTATTTAAAATCTGAAAATGTTTCAGATTTTCTTAGTTCTTTTTTTTTTTTTTTTTTTTTTTTTGATAAAAGCCAATACATCCAGAAGCTCTTCAGAATTAATATAGGACGAAAATAATTTGTTCCTTTTTGCAGGTTTTTATCATTTAACCATCTTATTTTTGTAATCAGGGGCGGCCCGGCAGAGTAAGCAACGCATCTGGGCGCCGGCTTCGAAGGGGCGTCATTTCGAACTCGAAAACTAAGTAGCATAAAAGGGGGCGTCTTTTTTACATTAGCAGGGACGACACTTACCGTAGGGCCGTCCCTGTTTGTAACCATCTTAATTTTAAATTCCATTCAGAATCTGAGAGATTTGAGTGCCAAGGAAGCCGGTGAAGAAATGGAGTCTCTCCGAACAAGATTTATTAAGACGGCGAGCCAACTGGTCGCCGGAGGCGGTTAATATAATAATGAAATTATCTAACTCCCACTTTTGAAAAACTACAAATTAAATAAATCACAACACAGCTTCTAGCCCGTAAATAATATACTGCAGCTCAATTATCAATTTAAAGAAGTAAGAAATCTCAAAATAGTGGTAAAAATTACTATTTCCTGAGTGAATGAAGTTTAAGGCATAACTTTTCGAAAAAATACTATTAGCTGATATCTTGCAATAAGCTTGTCCCGTTCATCACACAGAAATGAAGCTTATTTCCACAACCACTAATGCATATAATAAATATGAATTTTAGAAGTATTAGATTGCGTACACGCAAAAAAAAAATTCGGAAACGTTACCCCAAAAAATGGGGCAGCTCTTGTAGTTTAAAATTGCGGAAACGTTTCCGAACCATGCGGGTAAAGTATTTAGAATCGTTTCTGCATATGTCGGAAATATATTTACCTATTTTCCTGCATTTTAGGTAAGGTTTCTGGAAAAGATGGGTAACGTTTCTGTATATTTTGGTAAAATATTGAGTAACCTTTACGTGCATTTCGGAAAGATTTCCGAATTAACGAGTAACCTTTCTGAGTTTTTCAGAAAAAGTAACATGCACTAGACGAAGCGTTTCAAGTAACATCCACTAGATGGCAGCACCAAACTAACGGAAGGAGCGCATCGATCAGAATCGAACCGAAGACAGACGGGCTCATACGACAGCACACTACCGCGACGCTTCGATTCGCTTGCCGGAATTTGCTTTAACCCATTTATGCCTAGCGTCCCTTTTTTGGGACGGCACTATCGCTGTCATTCGAAAAACGTTATTTATATTTCCTAGCCTTTATTCGCGAGTATTGAACCTCAATTCCACAAAATATTTTAATATGGCAAGTAGGATGTTGACATTTCAATTTTTATACATAACGATTTTAAATGAAATCATCCCTTGTTCAAAAAGTTGACATCAGAAATTTATCAATTGCTTCTGGTGTTAGCAAAAATCGAAGAAAGTCGCAAAAATATCCAGGCACGAATGGGTTAAAACTAAACTGACTGCTGTTGTGGTACGGCTTGTTTTGGAAACTTAAAATTTTTTTGAAGTATTTTGTAAATGGAGAGAAAATACCATAATTAATAAATATAAATTAAAAATCTTAAATCTTTTTTCTTCCACATAAATTATTTTCAGGAGATAATGTGCTGTTTTATTTAAGTATTCATCCGTTTTATTTAAGTATTCATCCGGCGACGTCACCTGGTGACTGGTCACAAATAAACCTCACAGTGGCCACACAGTGAAGTTACATCACAAGTTACCAGACCCTTATTATCGCATGGGCAAATCGGGACTTTGCCCAGGGCCCCCAGTTTCAAATGTTTTGAAATATTCTTTTATATGTCAAAATATTATGAAAAAGAAAACAAATTTTATAGATGGGGACCCCCAAATTCATCAGTGTCCGAGGCCCTGTTGGTCATAATCGGGCTTTGCAAGAAGTTACAATGTGACAGTCCTGTGACAACTGTGACCCTCTGTGACGTCACAGCGACTCTTTTGTGACCATCTGTGCTATTAGGGAAAACGCGTTCACTCTTATCCGTCTCTTGGCACTTGGCGCATGCGCGCGAAATCCCAAATAAAGATTTCCTTTCCCCCGTAAATACTTTACCCCCAAAATATGGGTTATGTTTCCGAAATCGTGAGTTCGAGTAGAGCATCGGTAGGTTACGCTATACTTTCGGAAACCTTTCCGCTATAAGTATGTAACGTTTCTGATTTTTTTTACTGTGTATGTGCTCATTTCAGAGATCACTGTGACGCAGATTCCAAGAAATCGTTTAATCTGCTAATCATAAATGATAAAAAAAAAAAAAAAAGTGCTAAATCCTTTAGCTTGAAATATTCTCTAAGTCTCGTTATTCTAAAATAATCAAACTTACTATCAAAAGGTAGCATCAGTACAAGCGGCACTAATTAAAATTGCATTTGAATAGCATTTGTTTCCATAAATAAAAGACATATTTTTAAATTCTTTTGTGTTTTGGGATGCCAGCGGTCCGCGAAATGTCTTCCGAATTTTCACCGGTAGCAGGTGAAAAAAGTTTTGAAACACTTAAAGGCCAATGCTGATAAGCCACGTTTCATGTATTTTAATGGACGACACTGATACGGGAAAGAAATCTTCCTCTGCTCTCTCCATTGTTTGGGAGCGGGGTTTGCAGTTTAGCACAGAAATCTTTTGTCGGTGGTTCAAAGGGTGTAAAATTCACGAGAAGAAAGCTCTATTACCCCTCCCCCCCAGTAGTGACGTCAGACGTGACTTGTTCTCTTCTTCCGACAAGCATTCAAATGAAACCCTGCATGTCGAGAAGAAAAGAGTGTGCAAATTTTCAAAGTGTGCCTGATTAAAAAATTTAAAAAACTAAAGTACCCCTAATGAAAACATAATAACAGATGTGCCAAATATTACGGAATACAACTAACCACTTTTTGCAAACCGTAAATTTTTCGAGAGATTTTCTATAATAGCTACTATGCCACTCCTTTAACTGTGCAATTTAACCAGAAAATTGTCGTTCACAAAAAGTGGTTGATTATATTCCGTAAAACTTGGTTCCTATGTAATAATAATAATAACGTGTGAAATCTTCATTCTGGATTATCATCAACTTTTTAAAACAGTATGTTGAGAATCAAATTTCCACTTACATACTACAACGAATAAATAAACTCTTTACGCCCGTCTTTTCACACGCTAAAATGTGTTTTGTTGAATTTAACAAAACTTGCTTGGTTAAGTAGTTATGTAGCTTTATTTTGGTGATTTAACAAAAGTTTGATTGAACCAAATTGATTTAACAAAACGCTTTGAATTTTGACAAAGCGTTTTTCTTAAAAAAAAAAAAAAAAAATTGAACTTGAAATTTGAAATCGCTCGACAGTCAATTTACGCATGCGTCATGGACATGCGCCCGCCCAAAGGAGAAGTTGGTATTTGCAGAAGAGGGAAGATCGAAGGAAGGGTCTACAATTTTCCAATACATTCAAAAATGAATAACATCAAACACAAAAATTAATTACTTTTTTCCTCAGTTTGTTGAAAATTTTTTTAGAGGTAAGCCTCATTAGTTTATCTATTTATAAAAAATTAGATTTTTATTTTAGTATTTTTACAAGTTTTCCTACAAATTTAGCTTAAAGTCACTCAGTGTCCGTTAGAGAGACTAACTTAGTTAAAACAATCATAATCACTTTTCCACTATGCTAGGGGCAGCAAAATATCGAAGGACGTAAAAAATCTTGGTCCGTAAAAATGTTAATTTATGTATAGGCTCAATGAAAAAAATCTTTAATATAGGCTAAGCTGGAACCGAATTATGAATTTTTGTAAGTATTTCGAAAATATTTTTGTAGTTGAAATTTTAAACAGTTGTACATATTTTTAAAATCTATATCTTTTTATGTACCAAACAGTTTAATTCGGTAAATTATATATTCTTTCAAAGAGAAAATACATATCCTTTTTCCAAATAGAACATTCCGGCGATAAAAATGTTTCTATTACGTTTATTATTTATTAGCTTTGTATTATGTTTATAAAAGTGGTTATGTTCTGCTAGACAAGGGACTGTGTACGAAATAAACCAGGCTACTGATTTCGTATTGGATCGTTTGGCACTTCAAAACACAGCTTCAGAATAGCTGACAGGAATACTCCATTTCTCGTTTTCACTGAAACATGGATCACTATGAAATAAACTAGACGTCTCGTTATAATGGAAAGTTTGAGAAAATATACACATTTATTTTATTTATATCAAGAACGCAAAATCAGTTTTTGATTACCTTACTAAGTTATCGCGTGAAAAAAAAACTAACATTAAATTTCTTTAAATTAACTATATAAATGTGTAAAAACACAAAACAATGAATTTTGAAGAATAGATAAATTATTTAGTCTTATTTCTGAAACTTTCAAACAACTATCTGTGGGTCAAAAATTTAACAGTAGAAACAACAAAATAATTTCGTTAAATGAGCCAGTTGAACACCAGTTAACAAAGAAATTTTGTTAGTTCAAGCAAATAATTTGATTGATTTTAACCAAATAAACCATTTAAACAAAAAGTTAGATTAAATTAACAAAAAGTTTGGTTAAATTAACAAAAGGTTTTGTTGAAATAACCAAATAATTTTAACAAAATTAGTTCGTGAGTTCAACAAATATTTTGTTGGCGGTATTTCAACCTGAAAATTTTGTTCATTTAACAAAATTTTTGTTGATTCAAGAAAACATTTTTTTCCAGTGCAACGATGAAAGCGGGCGAGTTAGAACATATGACACCAAATTATTTCTTTAATAGATGCCTTTAAAGCCTAATCTCAATATGAAATCTAATCTGTAAATCAAGGGCATCATAACTGGCTGGCCGTGGGACGCATGCGGCCCTCGATGCCTTTTTTCTTTGCGGCCTGCCAAGCTTTCTGAGGAAAGAAATTGCGATATTAAATTAGATGCTCTTAATTAAGGATAAAAAGTTATTGTGAAAATCCGTATCAGTTTCAAGCACAGTTCTTTTTCGAATAGATTTGATTTTCCGCGGTTTCCATGTAATTTAGTGCGTACACTTGTACTCTATAACATGCATGCCCTTACTCAGGGCCTGACAATAACACTTTTATGCCCAGGGCACTTTTCAAGTGTTGTGCCCCTATATAGTTGGCTCAATTTTTATGCCCCTATACATTGCTCTAAACGGAATTTTTTGGCTTATTTCTGCATGTGTGCCCAGACCAAGTGTGCCCCTAGTGCTCGTGCGATAATCAGGGCCGGCCCTCCCTTTTCACGTCCGTAAACCGGCCTATAGACTTGCTTAATTCAAAGATAGTAGACGCCTCTCAGATTTTTCTTAACGCTGCCCGGGTTGTGTAGCGGTTAGAGAGTCAATCTGCCCCACCACGTATCCGGGTTCGATTCCCGTCTCAGGCTTGATTGTCATTTCTTCCGTCCTTTCATAGGAGGCAACGATGGTCCACCTATTAAGTGCCTCCAATATAAAGAGACCAGTATTTCTGGGATTGGTAGTGGCCAGTGCCTATACGGCTAAGCGCCCGCCATTAGAAAAACAAAAGATTTTTCGTTACTTCATCTTCTGAAACTAGCCGCCCAGGTGGTGTAGTGGCTAGAGAACCATTCTATCACGCCGTGGGTCCGGGTTCGAATCCCGGCTTGGGCATGGATGTTAACTTGTCCGTCCTTTCATAGGGGGTAGTGCTGTCCGCCCACTGGGTGCTCCCATAATAAAATGGACAGTAACTAGGGCCGTTGATGGCAAAGGCTTGTGGCCAGTGCCTGCCCATTGGAAAAAAAAAAATCTTCTGAAACTCTTAATAGCAGAGCTTGATGCAAACATCGCTTCTTTAGGAGTTGCAGCAGACAAACCTCAAGTCTCACAGAACATGCTTTTTATGTGCTTATACGTAAATTTCCCCCCACTTGTAAAGTTTTCATTTGAATTTTAGTCATTTTGCCGTTTCATATTGTATGATGGTGACATGGTGAGCACACCCCTCTCTCTGGTTATGGGCTTTAATTCGATTCCGACGTGGGCTTGGTTGTTAATTCGTCCGTTTCTTCATAGGTGGTAATGTCTAAAATTACTCAATTTTTCTTTTAAATCGCAATTTAATACTTTTTTTTATATAACTTGGTGGAAATCCCCCAATTCTTATCAATGTATTAAATCTCCCGAACCCCTAAAATATCTTGAGTAAGAACCTGATTACGTTCCGCCACTAGTCAGGTGTATTCGATTGCGGCCCTCGAGTATTTGTGAATTGGAAACCTGTGCTATAAATGTTATGCTCTCTATTTTTGATTGAGATTATTATTTTATAAACCTCAATTACTACACAAATTATTTTTGATTAGAAGATTTGATTACTTTAGTCTTTCTAATGGGTTTTACCCTCCCTTTCCCACGTGCGAACGTTAAATTTGAAAAGTTTATATACATAAAATAATAATTGTTACTATCAAATTTTTAGAACCTTCGAAAACAAAATGTACTTTAAACTTTAAACGCACAATTATTCTTTGTATACTTGTACTTGTACACTTGTATACTTGTACTCGGAATGCTTGTAAAATTATTCCATTATTTTAAAGGTCTTTCCAAATACTAGGTTACATATTTTTAACTTCTGTTAACTTAATTTATTTAACGGGTTAATTCATAAGGAATCAAACTAGGGATAGGCAGATCTAGCGCACAATTACACTTCCACTATTTAAAATAAACTGCATAAACGGAACGCGTTCAAACTGCGCATGCACATTGAGGGGGACTGCTTTTCCACGTACCACTTGGAGCACTTCTAAAGGCCATATCTTTCGTGTTCTATGCAAGCATGTGTGCATTACTTATCAATCTACCCTCGTAAAAATGATATAAAATATTTTGTTTAACATAATTTCAATAAGAGGATTGTATTCTTTTAAAATAGAATAATCGATAAAATAAATAAAAAAAAATTCGGATAAAACATTCATTATCGTATTACTTTCAAGTGGTTTTGGAGGATGTAGTAATCTTAAATGTGATCAAGAATTTTGTGAGCTTCTTTGTGGAGCAAGAGTATCAGAAAACCCTCTTTGATGCAAAGATCTTTGTGCAAAGGTCCTCCCCGTTCTAATTATATTATCTGAACGAACTTACTAACATTCGTGACCTTGACCTGTGGTTTCGACTGGCCGAAAGCAATTCTTTTACAATTAACGGGATTAATATTTTAATATATCAGAATTGTGGATTCTCAAAATATAAAAAAAAATGGCTTACATTCTATATATTATTATTGTTTGAAATAATAATTCGCCTGTGTTCAAACACTGTGAAATGTATAAAGAATAAAGTAATATAAATAAGCAAGACAAATACCAAAAGCTTTCTAAAGATGCCTTATCCCTACTCTATACACCTTCAAATTTTGCCAAAGCCACCCCCCCCCTTACTCTAAGACAAAAGAGCTTTCGCATATCTGCCAACAGCTCCGGAATATTATCATGACTTTTCTTAAACGGTATATTTTTATGAACATTTCTTCAAAATAGCAACCAGGTTACTATTCGAACTCGACAGTTTTGCTGTAATTCTAAGCCAAAATATCCTGTTTTAAAAAAGTTGTTAATTATATTTCGGAGAAGTTGGCAGCTATGACTTTGGAACGGCCCAACATCCGATTAAATACCATCCTCATATTTACTACAAAAAGAACAAAAGCTTATGTCCAATATTTAAATGAAAATTTTTGTTTCGTGGGGGAATGTCTTTTTTATGGGGTGCGTTTTTTCCTACATTCCTATGGACCTCAGATCTCGGGGAAATGCAGAAACTCAAGTCGCTTTTCAGAGAAAACCTTCAGAAATAGCCGCAGATATTTCCTGTTTATTGAGTCATTTTGCATAGCTGCCAACTACTGTGGAATATAATTAGCCACTTTTTGTAAACAATATTTTTTTTAAATATTTTTTCCTAATAGCAACCAGGTCTCGTGTGTACTAACAAACAATTTTGCTCTATTTTAAGCCGAAAATTATTGGTTAAAGAAAGCGGTTAATTATATTCCGTAGTACTTGGCACCTATGGATTTTGAGAGTCTGATTGCAACTTCATTAAAAAATTAATTTAATTTGTTTCTGCAAAGCCCCTGAAATGATCGCGGCCGATAGACTGCAGCCTACTCAGCCTAATGAATAATCTGGATCCGGACCACTGACGGATTAATGCAATTCTGTGGGTGGAGGAGTTGGAAGGTTAGTTGGAAAATTCGCATACACACACATCCATTTTATTGAAGTAAAATAGGATTGTTTACATTAATTTCTTTTTGCTCGAGAGAGACGGTCGCACACTCTGACCCATAACTTCCTAGACAAAGAAAGCCTAACAACTGCAACTTCAACAAGCTTTGGCGTCATCATTAGACCTACATTTAAAAGTTTTATTTTCACAAAATAAATCTATTAAACATATCTGATGAATTTACTCATACATAACAAAATTTTAATAATTTGAGACAAAAAAAATCAATTTTACGACAAATGGATGTTTTTAAACATGCCTGATTAGCTAATATGATTAGAAAATAGAAAAGAATGAATGATTTTGTATAAGAAAGGTATTTTATTAATGCAGAACTGGTCTATTGATGTTGGTGAGGCCAGCCTGCGAGAACTTGTAGAAAAAGATCAGCAATTAACCACTTGACAGTTATCTAGGGAGTTAGAAGTTAGTTTTTCAAGCAGATTTGGCGGAAAACTTTCGTTACAACCTGATAATTTTAATGCTTAATTTAAGATATTTTCTAATATTTGTAGCACCAGAAATTTTAAATACTTTTACTTTGTGGGAATAAAACTGCGATAACGTCGTTTACGTAGGTCTAGTGATGACGTCAGAACTTGAGTTGTTAGGCTTTCTATTTGTAGGAGGTGTTGCTGGCCCTTCCCTTTAACCCGTCCTTGATCCGGCCCTGACTCTGTTCTTTCATTTTGGTTCATAGATTTCCTTCTTGTTTCTTACCCAGATGTTCTCAACATATTTAGGTTCTAACTGTGATACTATAGTTAAATTTGGCTTCCTCCGAAGCAATTCCATTTATCTTAAATTGCGCTTCGACTTGGAAAAACCAAATTTCTGGGCGATCCATCCAAAAAGGAGGAATTTTAACACTTACTTTGCACAGTTCGTGAAGAACATCCTCGATATTTCCATCGCTGTCAGCCATGTTCACTTTAAAAATTACGAGTCACCAGTTATTGGTCCTGAATCCAAATTAACGTCAAAAAATACTTAAAACTATGTCATGTTATTATAATCCACATTTGTAAATGCACATTTCACTTCAAAAAAAACTTTATTATTATATATCTCTTGACAACAAAACGTAATTAAATTTTAAGAACATAAAAAAACTGAATATCTTCTTCGTTGCCATGCCTAGAAAAAAACAATAAATAAATAAATATTAGTTTTCATCTTAAAGTCCTGTATGAAATCAGACCACAACACGTCCATGCTTATGTCTCCTTCAAGACACGGATAAAGTGAAAGACAAATGCCGTGAAATAAAAACTGAAAATGCTGAAATAAAAGAAGGATTCAATGCTGCAAACAGTGGATGTTTGCTTAAAAGAGCCATTTAAAGATAGACTAAAATCTAAGTGGATGGCAAGAGAAAACAAAGCCATAACGAAAAGCGGAAATACAAAAAAAAGTAGATTTGGTTATAGTTGCGCACTGGGTGGAGGACTCCTGGTTGGAGATTCCTTCTGAAGTTATTGTGCGAGCTTTTAAAAAGTGCTGCAACAGTAGCTGTATGGATGGAAGTGAAGACGGTTTGGTGTGTAAAGAAGGAAATTCTTCTACAGAAAGTATCAGAACCGATGATGATATGCATTCACACATCCCACTGATTGAAAGCTGTTTGGAAACTCGGATTCAGACTCTGAAGAATTTAAATGTGACTTTTTTTCTTCTTTTTATATAAAGGTTATATTCAAAACATGAAGAAGGAAGTTATAAAAATTCTTTTTCACTTGTTGATTTTATGTGCAGATTATTTACGGTATTCTATTGTTTCTTGTGCATGGTTAAGAACTATATGTAAAATATATAAATAAAAAGTGGTATATGTGGCGATGTTTAGCAATTTGTCGCTGGCGCGCGACGAACAGAAAACTATTTAAGCTTTTTGCGCGATTAGCAGATGCGTGTATAAGCCGACCCCGTAGTTTAGCTTTCGAAAAAGTTCCGAAAATTCTCGGTTTATCCACAGAAATATACGGAAAATATATTTAAAATTAAGGAATATACTGTGTATTAAAACTAAAATTTCTACATTTCTTGTATGTTAATTCAACTTAATTCCAAGTAAAACTTTACTTGCATCACTAGGGCGGAAAGATGCATTTAAATTGTACAACAAATTCAATAATATACAAATAAGAAATTTAGTAGAGACGGAAGTGATGCCACAAAAATTAAATAAAAGATGCACAAACGGGGTAGTTCAGAGGTTAATACATTCATGAGAGATCAATCATCTCTGCAGATTACACAGAGTACGAATTATATATATGAAGGGTGTAGATGCCAAACTCACACCCTCCCGTTTTAAAATTCTTAGAAAAATGCAAAAAAAAAAAAACAAAAAAAAACAATTATTATTAACACTTTGCGGTCATTTCAATTTGGACGTTCAGTTTCGAGCTATTCGGAAATTATATTTCACGAGACTAGCCTCTCTCTGTGACAGATTCTCTCTCTTCGGGACAGCAAACAGCTTTTGTAATGTATTTCAAATAAGCTGGAAAATCAAAGTCGAAGGATTAATAAACGAATTCACTCCATTACAAATCACCCAGAAACTTGAATTCAATACTTTTTCTAAATGTTGGATATGGGATTATTTCTATTGAAATGCATTGCGAGAACCCAAAGCTGTGACGCAGAAGGGGGACCCGTCGCAGAGAGCCTGGGCTCGTCGCAATACTCTGCAGTGGCTAAGAGTAGACATACGGCCGCAAAGGGTTAGGAAACATGAATATTTAGAGTTGTTTTGTGTGATATATTTGGTGCCATAACAGCCTATTGCACTTAGTCTTAATTCTGTAGCACTTCTGGTAAAGCTAGAATTTTAATTTAAATATGGAAAATGAGAGTTTAGCAGTAGACTTTTATGAGTAAAGTTAGCTATAAACCAAAACAGTTATGAATTAGGGAAAAAAAATCTGAGCATTAATTTTTATTTAAGTTAATTATTATTTAAGTTATTTTGGAGGGTAATAAGCAAAAAAATTAACATCCCCCCCCCAAAAAAAAAATTAAAAAGATTTGTTGGCTATTCTTTAAAAACAAACTTGTTTCTTTAAAAACATTCATTAAACAAACAAGATTTAATGAATATTTAAATGATGCTCTCCAAGAATTAAATGATCCTTTCCAAGTCCCCTGATTGGTTGAATTTGGAGAGTGTACGTTTTGCTGCAAAACACTCGTTGGATAATGTGAGTATACGAGATTTTCAGCATTCAAAACGAGTTTTCAGTCAAAACGAGATTTTCAGCATTTATTTAGCCTTCATAATTTCATTATTGTCCAAATGATTATGATACTCCTATTCGCTTTAAAATAAGGAACACGGTGATATAAAGAACTCAGTACCTCAAAGACTGGATAATGTAAGCTTTGGATCTATACCCTTCATATATATTTCGTATTCTGCATCTCCGTTTCTAGGGATGGACGCGAGACGAAAAATTGGCGTCTCGCGTCTCGCAAAACAGCCGAAAAGCTTGTCTCGTCTCGCAAAAATCCCTATATCATAATGTTAAAAATGTTTGTCTCGTCTCGCAAAAAATCTGTAAATCTCTGTCTCGTCTCGCAAAAAGTCGTCTCGCGTCCATCCCTATCCGTTTCTCTTGAGATACATTAAAAAAAAAAAAAAAGGCGGAGATGATAACACACATAAAATCATTATTCAAAAGTAATATTTGAAATAACAGTTGAGATACAGTACAAATAAAATAATGTAAAGATGATTAAATTAATATTATTTGTAGGTGAGGCACAAGGATAATAAAACTATCTCTGTGATTTGTTTTTTAATTTCTGTGGATTCAAATTTATATTTTTTTCCACAGAACATTACCGTGATCGAAATTTTTTTTAATTTTCCAAAATTTTTAATAAAGAAAAAAAGTTTCCTACCTTTTCTGACAAAATATTTGTTTAAATTTTGATAAAATGTTACTAGTTATGCTGATTGTTAGTCTCCAAAACTGTCATATTTTTTCTATATCACTAGATATAATTTGGCAATAGTGTGTAGAGGAGATACCAATAGTATCAATTTTGAAGCCTAATAACAAGTTCACATAATTTGCTTGAAATTTTGAATCGTGGGGCCATTTCTTTGCACAGATAAGTTTTTATTTTATCTGTGGAATACCTTCCACATTTATTTCCTGGATTTTGGAGTATGGGATGAAAAAAAGAAAGTAACTATTTACTGTTTACTTTTTCTCTCTACAGCAGAAAAAAAATGGTATGGAGGATGGAGGTATGGAGGTTTTCATGTAGTCACTGAAAAAGGGCATACTTTGTAAAAGAAATATTTCATGGTGCAAGTAGAGGGAAATATGTTTTGAGCTGATGTAAAATCCTTGAAATATTTTAAGCAGTAGTTATGATATCTTCATTGCAGCAGAGAATAGTGAAAGGGAATAAAAGTTCAAATTGTTGATTTATTTTACTTCATTTATTTATTTATTTATTAGCAGTACAGTGCTATTAAAATAAAGCAGGTTTTTTAGAGTCGATATAATTTGTTTGCAGATTTGTCACGCCGAGGCACTTTTCAAATGTGTTAGCCAGATAAATCAGAGGGGGGGGATTGAATATAAAGTTGAAAGTTGCCAAGGTTTACAGTTTTGGTAAATGATCTCCTAGTTTGGCACCAAAAAATAAGTCTTCAAAACTGAATCAAGACCTGCGATATCTTCCAAATTTGGCAAGAAACTGGCAAACGCGACAGTTTATTACAAAAGAAAAGTGAAGTTAGAATATGCCTGGCGAAGATTGTAAAATAGTTTTGGTAGGCAATTTTAATATAAATTTCAATTCGGAAGAAGTGTTTTATGGAACAGGGAAGACTAATACGGTACACATATCTATTACGATACATTTTCCAAACGGTATTTATAAAGAGGAAGTATAGTTAGAATGTGCCTGACGAAGATTGTTAAATAGCTATGGTAGGCGATTTTAATAAGTCTTCAAAACTGAACCATGCTTGCCGATATCTTCCAAATTTGGCTAGAAACTGGCAAACGCGACAGTTTATTACAAAGGAAAAGTATAGTTAGAATAGTTTTAAGGCGAACATTTTTAAATAGTTTTAGTAGTTGATTTTAATATAGATTTCAATTCAGGAGTGTTTTATGGAACACTGGAAGACAAATACGGTACACTCATAGAAAATGACACATTCCAAATGGTATTTATAACTTATACGTGAGTTATAGTTCAAGTATGACTGACGAAGATTGTAAAACACTTATAGTAGGTAATTTTAAGATAGATTTCGATTCCAAAGAAGTATTTTATGGAGCAAGGAAGAAAAATACGGCACAGTCATGAATAATGATACACCTTCCAACTTAATGGAATAAGGAAGAAAAATAGGGACGACGTATAATTATGATACACTTTTAACATATAGCTAGTGCGTATTTAAAGTATCAAAGTGTTTCAGATTTTTTAAATTATTCTTTAATGTGTGATATTGGTTTCAGTGCAGAAGTACTGTAAAATATAAGATATTAATTTTTGTGTACATGTTTATGTAGAAACTTTAACCGTCATTAAGATTTTCTGTTAGCTTTCATTATGCTCAATTTCAAAGTTCGATTGAGATATCGACAAAAAATGACATATATAATATCTAAAAAAGCAATAATAAAAAATAATTAATTCAGGGATCGTTTGTTTTTAGTTTACTACAGTTTTTAGTGCAGCTTGTGAAAAGGTATCCTGAAATTTTTCGAGTCCTTGAATCGTTTCTTCGGGCTTTTACGGACGGCATAGGCGTCACAACCTTGACACCACCTTTCTACAATCTTTTTATAAGAATACTTTTATGTGTGCTTTTTCACAAACTTTTTATTTTAACGTTTAATACCAGTATTTTGAGTGTTTTTTCCTTAATGATGCAAATTCTCCACAGACTTGATAATAGCAAAAAGTCCCTTCCTTGTAACACAATAGCTACGTTCTACCTTTAAAAGGCGTTACTGATAACGTGCTCTTGTCCATCTATCTCCTGGGACAAAACTGCTCTGACGATTTAGGTATCATTTAGCCTCGAAGGAAGGGGGTAGAAAAGACCACTTGTTAGTTATCCATTTCCTGGGTTCGGAATAAACGAGACGAAATGGAGACCGCCATTTTCAACCCACTCACGAAACGGACTTAGGGAAAAGATTCTCCCTCCTTTTTCCAGCTTTTTGCATGTGGTTTCAAGTGAAATAGAAATAATACATTGCAATAATGTGAAAAAAGATCATTAACCTCAAAATTTGTCATGCAGGGGTTTTTATAAGCTATTTCTTTTAACAGAATACATCGATTAGTTCGAGAACTGTTCTTTTAAAATATCAGATTTCTTTTATTATTAGATAGGCCACTTTTCAGTGTTTTGTAACTTCAATTTTTGAAACTTAAGAAAATTTATTTGGCGTGAGCCATAATTAATATGCACAATATGTATCGAAACATAATTTAGGTTTCAGAGACGTATACCGGACTTGGGCGGGAGAACTGTACGTGTTTTTAGCGTGTAAAATTCCATGTAGAATTTTTCATTTACGAAAAAGCTGCCTTTATTTTCTTCGTTTTTACCTAAAACAATTGAGAACACGAATTATCATAAACATATTTCAGATGTTTCTAAATAAGACTTTGGAGTAACTTTTATGAATTAATTTACATTAGGTGTATATATATAACAGCAAAATTTACGTAGTATGGATATCTTCTTAATCCTTTGAGCAAGAGATAACGCATATCAAAAAGAACAATTTAAAAAAAAAGGAATAAAAATGGAAACAATAGGCCACACAAACATGCACACATATATACAGTCGACTCCTCAATATCTCGAAGTCGGTTGGACCGGCAAAATTACTCGCTATAACAGAAATTCGAGATATCGAAAATCGCACATAATATCTTATTCAGGGGTGTTTTTACCGTGTTTGACACACGGTAAAAATATACCCCTGAATATATCATCAAATCAAACTCTGTGAAGCAAAATGTTTCTACTTTTCTTATGATAACCCAGCAAACACAGTCCTATCGGATAAGTTTTGGGCCGACACTGGCATGCCGGCGCAGAATGTGCCGGTGCGATATCGCTCACGCGGTACCGAAAACGACAAAATTGCGTCCGCCTGGGCGTCTGTCGGGCCGAAAGGACGGGGTGGTTCTGGTTTGGTGTCGGCAAAAACGATAACGGCGTCGGCCCAGCCTTGTGCCACTTTTGAACCAAAACCATTACGTTTTTGGTGTGGTATCGGCAACGACAAAATATCGAAAACCGGCCAGCACCTTATTTATTTCCAAAATACCCTAATTAGCTCCGTAGTTAGTTCTCTAGGGTATTAATCTTCAAATTAAAGTAATAATAATTATTATTATATAAATGACTTTACACCACTAGGACTAAATTTATTAAAAATATCTAATTAGCAAAATAGTTTGTTTTTAAGAAAATATTTGATGAATTTAAGAAGGAAAGCTCTTTTTAAAATTAACCGTATTATTTTTTTATGCATCAACCAATATTTTACTTTTTTTAAACGTGTTATTATATGTTTGTCAGACCATATACATTTTTTTAAACAAAATATTAGGCTCAACTAGACAATGTTCCTTTTTTTTCCAAAAATTTTTTAGAAGCCAAGAAAATTTATAATTTTCCAGAACCAAAGATTATAAATAAACATTCATGCAATGCTAAAAAAAGAGAGAAAAAAATAAAGTTATACAACATGCTTTTTTTAAAAATGTTTTAATTTATTTTTTGTTAAGTTATGTCATAATACAAAATAAAGTTGCCTTTTGATTTTATATATTATTTTAAAGAAGAATGTAAACAACATACGTTAAAAGAAATTAAAATATTGGCTGATTCTACAAATAAACGGTTAATATCATAAAAACCTTTTCTTTTCAAAATAATTAAACATTTTCATATACAAACTATATTTTCATATACAAATTATTTTGTTTATACTTAATAACTAAGTATTTTTGGCAAAACTAAGTATTTTGTGGATTTTAACTAAGTATTTTTGGCAAAATTAGCCCCAGTGATGTAAGGTAATTTATATAATAATAATGATTATTTTTAATAGGTTGATTAGTGCTAAACTATATATGAAACTAATAAGTATTAATAAACCATGTTTATTATTAGAAGATACTTACTTTAAGTAAATATTTTATATTACTGAACTTTTACAGTTTGATTATCCTTTAGTAGAAGAAAGGAACTTTCTATAACAGAATATACTTATTTTTTTCTGTTGTTTTGAGTAATATGAAATTAAGTACTTAAGTAGACACATTTTTCAATGCAGTATGTAAATTATTTATTAAAAATACCGTTCTGCTTGTTTATTAATAGTTTCCAAGTTTGCTTATTTGTATTATAAATTTCATTTTCGCATTATTTAGAAATAATTAGCAGTTTTGAACTACATCTTATTTTAGTAGTCCCTGAGATAACATAAAAAAAATCTAGCTAAGAAAAAATACAAATTCTTAATATATACTTAAAAATCAACTTACCCCTTTTTAACTGTCGTGAGAACTTGGCAAAATGAAAACCAAAAAGCACTAACCACATTTAGACAACTTTAAAATTTTTGTCTAGTTGAGGTTAATACCAGTTAGTCTTTAGAAAAAAATCACAGTTTATCCAGAGAAAACTACAACAAAGTCCGATCTAACTGACGTAAGAACTTAGCCTATTTAAAACTAAAAAGCACTAACCACATTCAGACTATTTAAAAATTTTTGTCTAGCTGCAGTCAGTGCCATTTAGTCTAGGAAAAAAAAAATAGCAATTTATCCAGAGAAAAATGCAGGAAACTCCACCTTCATTGCTCTGAGAAAACTCAAAATCCACGTTACTGAAAAGTTTACGTTGCGAGATGATTTCTGTTACAGCCTTGGAATGGAATGGACATGGACAGGCAAACGAAAAAAAAAAAATAAATAAATAAACCCAACTTCCGCTCTTCGATGACTGAATGAGCCTGTGAATAGGGGACCCAAAGAATAGGAAAGGTCCATTTCGTCTTCCTGCGTAATACTGTGGTTCCTACAAGGGGTGGAAAGCTCCTAGGAATGCACTGTGCTATGGTACGCGGACACGGGGTAATTGGAAAAGAAAGTCCGAGAGATTTTAGCTTTTAAATTATTCACTTTAAATTAGATAGCGTGGAAAAAAACAAAACAAATTAGTGTTATTCTACTGCAAAATAGTTTATACTTCAATATCTGCAATGAATTAATCAATTAATTTTTAGAAAGATAAAGTACTATAATCAGCAAAAAATGGTTACTTTTATTCATTTTTAAAGAGATAAGAGCATTAAAATTTATTTAATTTGTAACAGCATTTTACAATGTTGTAGCAAAACATGATTTTGGCGTAATTTTTACTATTATTTTATTTGAACAGAAACATGATAAACATGTTGTTCAAATAAATGCTATTAAATTAATTATTCATAGTTATAATTTTAAAATGGAACTATTATTATTTTTTTTCAATTTATAATTATTCGGTATAGTGAATTAAAACTTTTATTTATTTATTTAATTTTATTATTATTTTTTTTTTTTAACAACAGCAGCTAATGTATTATAAAAAAAATTCCTTAACTATAAATTATACTGATATTTTTTATTTTTATGGAAATACTAATGAAAAGGTATTTTTTCTACTATTTTAATCCAATTTAATTTCAGAAAGTTTTGTTGTTTTGCGTTTTTTGTAAGGCAAAAACACAGGAGTTAATCCTTAGGGCGTCGGTGCTCTGAGCGGAAGAAGGCTTCTAGCGTTTGTTCCAACATATAAAACAATTAATAAGCCATAAAATTGGGGTTGAACAGTAATTATAATAATTATTTGTTCCCTAATTTTATAAAAATCAACCATATTTCCTTCATTTTATAAATATTATATAATGTTTTGAATTTATATAAAATTTATAAAATATCCCCAATTTTTGTTCCAGAATTGGGGATACAACGGTGATTTGTCCTCAATTCTATGTTCAAAAATCTGGTTAATTTATATAACCCATATTCACATTACATCTGGAGAAAATCACCCAACATCCAAACTGTAAATTGACAGATGCGCGGTAGACCTGAACCCTGGACCTTCACACTTCAACCAGCGGCGGATCCAGAAAAAAAATTCTGGAGGGGGCACAAGACAATTTTTGTCACATTTTCTTATAGAATGACTTGAATTTACAAAACAAGTCAATGCTCTATAGTGTAAACTTCATTCGTCTGGGGGGGGGGGATGGGGCTCTGTATCCGTCAATGACTTCAACCATATTCGGTGTCTTATCCACTCGGCCATGGTGGGCTCCTTTTGTGAACTTTTAAAATGCAGCGTTTAATGTTCTGCATTGTATGTATTTTATTTTTAATAAATTAATTTTATTGTTATTTTTAAATTGGGAGTACTTAACAACCATCACTTTATATAAAATGAAATTTATAGTCATATAATTATTTCAGGGTTGCGAATAACTAGACAGAAACTGCCCCAATTGAGGGGTGGGGGTGGGCGCTTAGAAACCCCTTCAATACTAAGTCATAAAAAACTGGTTAACTTATCTAACGCATATTCACAATACACCTGGAGAAAATCACCAACATCTAAACTGTCGATTGACAGATGCGCGGTAGACCAGAACCCTGGACAGGACGTCAAGTAAATTAACCAGATAGAATGATTCCCCCCCTCCCCTCCTCTTTTCGCATGTGAAGGAGGCACTTGAATCCTGCGGGCTCAAAACATTGTAAGTAGTAAGTATTGAAATCATAAATTAAAAAGAATTACTATAACAATATATATGTGCTGCTTGTGCTGGCTTTATACCTTTCAGTTTAAAAATTACACTTCTGGACCGATATCGGTTTTGACGTTTGGTGCAGTACATCGCCAAAATCACATCTTAACCCTAAAAGGCTAGCCGCTATTTGACCGTTGCATGCCCGAAATCAACTTTTATTTGCCTACGCCAAATCGTTTTGCCAGCACAGAACCGACACCGTCCCAATTACCATTGTGCCAATGCCGACATCGAAACGGTACTGCCGATGACGGCCCATCCCTAACCCGATACGGCTGTGTTTGCTGGGAAGTGGGTAATTTGATCGTTAGTAATAATGTTAGAGGTAATGTTAGAGGTAGAATGTACCAGGGGGGGGTCCGTTCCCACCCCCCACCCCCCGAAATTTAAAATTTTGTTAACAAAATGTGAATGGTGAAGTTTTTTTGTGAAAAATTCGGCCTCTTTCACCGTTTGGTACCCCTTCAAAATTTTTTTCTGTGTTCGGCCCCAGAAGAATTAATAGATAATACACAGAATCAAAACATTAATTGACAAATTTTATTTAGGATTGGGTTACTAGATAATTTTTCACAATTATATTTTTTAGTTTCGATTTCATGTTATACTTATCATTATTTTTATACAAAGCATTAAAGACATGTTCGGGCAAGTTAACACGACTTGCAAATTTCTAAGTAACTGTAAAAATCGTGATAAGCGGAATAATAGATTTGTATTTTCGAGATAGAAAAAAATTCTATTAAGTTATACATTAGGTCGATTTGGGGCTGCAAAAAAACTTAGAGATTATCGGAAAATTGAGATAAACGAAGTCGAGATATCGAGATTCAATTGTATATATGAAGTTCACACCCCAACACACGAATTTAAACACATATTTTATGTATAAGTTTCCCCAACCATTATTTAGTTTAAACCTGCTTTGCTAAAATTTAACGATTAAAAAAAATTCACCTAACCTGTAATACTCAGCTTATCCCTTGAAAGAAATAGATATTTCCTATATGAGCTTTGATATCTGAATGACATAATTTTGAGAAATTTCGCCCAACAATTATTTAGTGCTGTTTTCCTTCTCTAAAGCGATATATAAAGAAATTGTTTTTTGGGAACGTGTGAAGTAGACACCAACAAACTCGAGGTCTGCGCCGCCGCGCCGCGCCGTTGCCACCGATCATTTGGACCACGTCGCCGCCGCCGAGGTCTAGGCCGTCGAAGAACGAAGATTGTACAATCTGCTTCAAAACTTTTTCAAAAAGTGCACCTAAACTTTCAATGGCTTATTTTTATCTGGATACTTCTTAACCTTTTACAGGCGAATGTCCCCGATTGGAAACATCAAATAAAAAAGAAATTAGCAGATATAGTTAAAAGATGACTTGATTTTTTTAAACACAAGTTGTATTTCTATCATTAGTGGGAAACTGGATAAAAAATCATACAAGTAGCCATTTTCATAAATTTTTACAGAGCTAATTTTGATACAGCAACAAAATTGCTGTTAATTTTCTTTGTAAGACCGACACCGATCTCTTCGTTTGTATATGACCATTCTTTGTTCCATGGTTTGTGTTGTGGTCGTTGATTAAGCAAACGAAAAAAGCCATCACAAAGTTAGGTCACAGTAAGTAGTGTCTTACTGATTTTAATCTGTTTGCTCCCATCGTTATAAGGAGGTGATGGTAGCGATTTCGCTCCTGACATTTGCACACCCTTAACCTTTCTACTTTTCATTATACTGATCACAAGAACCCCTTTTTCTGCAATTTCATGGCTAACTTATTAAAATTTACATTGTTGCTTAAGTTTTGCACATCAGTTTATATGTCTATCATCCATACTTAAGGAATAAAGGCCTCCTAAAGGAATAGTCACACAAAATCACTAAAAAAAAAAGCCTGCACGCCGATACTGGTTTTCAATAAATATAATGCACTAAATTAAAGAGACTTATGTCAGGGAACATATGCTTTTTTTTAGATTGAAAAAAAAATTAAAATTTTTCTTCGCAGACACATATATGGGATCATTCTGAGCACCACTTATAAAGTTTTGAAAATCCGTTTAATAAGTCATACACATTGCCTTACATATGCAAAAACAGATTCTCTTATTTTAATAAATTTGTCTTCATGTTTAAGGAAAATATATGAAAACAATAAACTGAATCTTCTGCTTTGAAATACACCATTTTCCTTAAAATTCCGTCGCAACCGAACTGCATTTAATAGACCAACCAGAAACATTTACACGGAACGTATAAGTCAAACTCACTACGTCATTTAAATAATATTTTAAATTGTACTATTAGGAAATACTGCGATTCCCCTGGTGTTTTCTAATTGAAAATATAGTACGAATGCTGAAAAAAAAATTGCTATGATTTCGACAACAAGGATAGCTTTATAATACCCAGCATGCATCAGAATACGCATCTAAGGACAATAACAGGCGGCTCTTTTGTCCAGAAAACTAGCATGATTTTCAATGGTCAAGTGCAAAATAGGTCAGTTTCTTGGGAATTAAATTAGCGGCTACCTCTCTTCAATGAAGACTTGGTATTCATTTCAGTATTCAGTTATTGTGAACTCGTAATATTAATTTCAGTTTCGAAATGTTATTCCAAGCACTAAGGTGTGCAGAATGTCTTTCGAATATGATCTGTTGCTGTTATATGCAGAGATGAATAGTGTTCAGCAAATGGAAAGTAGAATGAAGGCGCTGCGAAAGTTGTTCTTTGAAAGTGGAAGTGAAAATGTTTTGTTAAAGCTACGCAAGGGATATCTGCCAAGGATAGGAGATGGCTTGTTTGGAGGACTTGTTAGGCAGATTTGGGCAGTATCGCAAATACGTGTATTTGAAATACTATTTTCAAAATACATTTATATTTTGTATTTTGTATTTTCACAAGTAAAAACAAAGTATTTTGAAAATGTATTTTAAAATACATTTTCAATGTATTTTGTATTTTCAAAACACTGAAAATACATTTTTCATTTTGTGATTAAATTAATCTTACACCAAAATTAGCTTGGTTTGGGCAAAAACAAACAAAAATAATAGAACTGCTGTCATTAATTTTTCCCCAGTTCATGACATAATAAACTCTGTTGTATCTGCACTATTTTAGTGTTATAAATGGTAACTAAAGAGGTTTTAGGATTTTTTGCGACGCATAGGTTATATTAAACAGGAAGGAGGGTTAATCTCACACGCCTATTTAGATTACTTTAATGATATTTGGTCTAGGAGGCTTTCTGTATTGCTGATAACTGATTCACAAATGTGAATGAAGCTGAAAAAGGAGAAAAATATGTTTGAGTAATATTCATTGGATTTCTGAAAAATAATTTATAAATAATTCTAAATGCGTTACCATGTTACAGAAAAATAAGCCAGTCGGCATTTGGATTAATTTGCGAGTTGGGCAATTCTCAGTGGAAAAAATTTTCAAATTTTATTTGTAGATGCAAATGAAATGAGAAAGTTAAGGCACAGTGCCAGCTTTGCCAATCCAAAAGGTCTATCATAAGTGGAATATTCCAAACTACTACAAATTTTAAAACTCACTTATAGGTAAAACTTCAATTTTATCATAAAATTGATTAAGCTGAGTTCTTTTCTTCAAATGTTTAACTGAATTCAATAAGTCATAAATATTAATATTGTGACGTTGTCCGAATAATTACGAATAATTAGAACTTATAGAGATATATCTGTGACGCTCTCTTTTTCTTACCCTTCACTACTTGAATCTCTCCGATAACCTTTGATCTGGGCGGTATCGTAAAGAATTCGACAAGAAGCTATAGATCTTTGATAATGTGCAGTTCTGATGTTATAGAACTCACAAATCCCTGAGTGTTTCAAGAGCTCTTTAGAATTTGATACTATAGCGACTTGAGAGTCTCATAACTTACGGATACTTACTTCAAGCATTCCACGTGATGGAAATCCACTTGAGATTCCAGCCCAGGAGTTCGAGACAGAGAAGAGATCGGTTTCAGACAGTGACCAGTGCAGAGGTACTTTCTTCAGGTGTTAGGCCTGTAAAGGCTGTTTTGTAAACCCAGCCATCTAACATATTCTATTTCCAACTCTTTTATGTGTTTATTATGCCGTCTAATAACGTGTTTGTGCGAGCAAAAAGGGCTCCATCTCTTTATTTAGGACGACGCAATATACAAGCTTTTCGCCTTCTTTTTCAAGTGAGGAAAACTTTTTTAATTGAATGCTCGGCAAGTCATACTTACTTCTCTTTCCATCAAAGCATGTTTGCCCTACATTTAAAAAAAGTATGAGAGAAAAACAGTATACATATATTTATTTATTTATTTTTGTTATTTTTTTTTGTCTTGTTTGGGAATCTAAGTAAACCTTAAGTTTCTTTTATTAATTTTAATTGTTCATCATTTACTCATCTTTTTCTCATCAGATATTTAGAATCATGGATGGATCGTATTCGAGTTCTCAGAAATTTAAACCTCCCCATTGATGTCTGTATTAAAATGTATTAGGTATGGGTTTGAATTCGCTTTAAGAGCCTGAACTCTAAATTTATGCTTCTTAACATAATTTATTTTATTAGCTTGGATGAAATAAATGAAACATTTCAGTAAACTTTTCAATTTTTAATGTTGTCCTTATCAAATTATAAGCAATTATAAGCCTAGAAGTTGACGAAGTTGACAAGAGAGAAGTTGACGATAAAACTACTACGAATGATGATGATTGGTTTGAATTTAATGACTCCGAACCACACACCACAAATTCTCGAAATGCGGTTGAACTTGAACTGCTGCAGTTTCTTTCCGAAAAATCAACAGATTTGAAAGTTCTAAATTCATATCCGACAGTAAAAGAACTTTTCATGAAATTTAACACAAGTTTGCCGACTTGGGCTCCTGTCAAAAGAGTTTCGAAAGAAATTTACAAAGCGATAATCAGCTCGAAAAACTAGTTTTGTTTTAAAACAAATTATTCTTTTTCTAAATCATAGTGCGTAGAATAATTATACCATCTTTTAAGAGTCCTTTTCATAATTTCTTTATTAAACTGCATATGTTAAGTAAATTAATACAATGACACGCTTTTCTTTTGTAGTAATATATGAATGCATCTTGTGTTTGCCTGATTATGGCAACGCTATACTAGGACAATCTGCCAAGGATGGGGGGGGGGGGTGTCTACACGGTAAAAAAAAATTCGGAAACGTTACCCCAAAAAATGGGGCAGCTCTTGTAGTTTAAAATTGCAGAAACGTTTCCGAACCATATGCGGGTAAAGTATTGAGAAACGTTTGTGCATATTTCGGAAAAATATTTACCTATTTTCTTGCTTTTTAAATAAGGTTTCTGGAAAAGATGGGTAACATTTCTGTATATTTTGGCAAAATATTGAGTAACCTTTCCGTGTATTTCACAAAGGTTTCCGAATTAACGAGTAACCTTTCTGAGTTTTTCAGAAAAAGTAACATGCAATAGATGAAGCGTTTCGAGTAACATCCACTAGATGGCAGCACCAAACTCTAACCGAAGGAGCGGTAAGAATCGAACCCTGGATAGACGTGTTAATAGGAGAGCACGTTACCTCGACGCTGTGATTGTCTTGCCGGAGTTTGCTTTAAAAGTAAACTGACTGCTGCAAAAGTTAATTCTGGCATGGCTTGTTTTGTAAATTTAAAATTTTTTTTGAGTATTTTATATGACTGGATGAAAAATACCATAATTAATAAATATAAATTAAAAATCTTATATCTTTTTTTCTTCCACAAAAATTATTTTCAGGAGATAATATGCTGTTTTATTTAAGTATTCATCCGGCAACGTCACCTGGTGACTGGTCACAAATAAACTTCACAGTGACCACACAGTGAAGTTACATCACTCACAAGTTACCAGACCCTTATTATCGCATGGGCAAATCGGGACTTTGCCCAGGGCCCCCAGTTTTAAATGTTGTTCTGAAATATTCTTTTATAGTCAAAATTTTATGAAAAAGAAAACAAATTTTATAGATGGGGATCCCCAAAATCATCAATGCCCGGGGCCCCTGTTGGTCATAATCGGGCCCTGCAAGTTACAATGTGACAGTCCTGTGACAATTGTGACCCTCTGTGACGTCACAGCGACTCTTTTGTGATCATCTGTTCTATTAGGGAAGACGCTTTCACTCTTATCCCTCTGTCTCTTGGCACTTGGCGCATACGCGCGAAGTCCCAAATAAAGATTTCCTTTCCCCGTAAATACTTTACCCCGAAATGTGGGTTATGTTTCCGAAGTCGTGAGTTCGAGTAAAGCATCGGTAGGTTACGCTATACTTTCGGAAACCTTTCTACTATAAGTATGTAACGTTTCTGATTTTTTTTACTGTGTAGGTAGGAAGACTTTCTAAGGGTTCTAACGCGTATTCACGTTACACCTGGAGAAAACCTACCAAAAATCCAGACCTTTAGATCGACAGCTGCACGATGGGACCCGAGCCCGGGACCTTCACACTTCAGTCGACTACCATTTTTAGTGACATAACCACTGTGCCATGGTGAGGCTATGAATGCATCTTAAAGTAGAAATATAATTTAACTCATCTTCGTTTAGAAATATATTTAATTTTATATTTCAATTCCGTTCATTACACTAAAAAATAACGTTCAATAAATACTTGTCACAGTTTTGCTTTCATGCCTTTTAAGATGCAAATTATTCCGGAAAAATTTCATCCTTATAAATAAAAATGAAATTCTGTTTGTTTGTTTGTGGATTTGATTTGCATACAAATCCACAAAAATGGACCTATCAGCCTGAAATTTTGCACAGATATGTAAAATAATATAGAATAAATCATAGTCCACTTTAAAACTTTGAAAGTCCACCCGTTCCCGGAATTTAAGAGATTTTTTATGTTCTCCACGCAAAAAGCTTTCCGTAATTGTAACCCCTGTAGTGAAAAAAGTGTGAAATAAGGATCGTGGTTGCCAAGTGTGGCGATTTTGCCGAATAAAATGTTTTAAATTCTCAAAGTAAAAATAAAAGAATAATAATGATTTTTTTTTGTTAGTTTATATTTATAAGATTATTATTTTTTTATTATAATATCGTGTGCATGGGAAATCGGAGCAGGAATGAAATGTTTTATACGCAAAACAATAAGAATTGAAGATTTCCGAGGCTAATATGTAAAATTTTTTAGTTTGGCGAAAAAATAAAATGGCTCAAATGCCGATTTTGAGAAAGTGAGCTCTAGCGGTTTGCACAGTTTTCGGGTTTGCGCAATTTATTGAGAGCTTAAGGAAATAGATTTTTGAAAACAAGTGCAAAGGTTTTATTAGAATACAGCGTTAAATTTTAATGATCCGTGAAGAAATAATGCAGTTATTAAGGGATTTCAAGCGATCTATCTTCAGAATTCTCGCCAATTGAGTGCATTGATTTAAGTTGGGGGAGTTCCGCCAAATTTCAGAAAATTGAAATCTTCTCATTTAGTACATCGGAGTAACGATGAATAAAACACGTTATAGTTGATAATTTTTAAAAAATCGGCTGTATTAAGGGATTCCACTTTTCAAATAAATGCGTGCTTTACTTTTTGGCGGTCGAACCATTTCCCATATTGATTGCTGCTAAGTCAATGCTTCGAATGATTTCCTGAAAAAACGCTTGCAAAATGGCGTATGCTGGCACTTTGGCGAGGCTTAGATTTGAAACTGGATTTTATTTGAGACTGGGATATATAATGACACTGGTTATAGATAAAAATGAATGTTGGTATGTGTGTATGAGGTTGAAAAACTCCAGCACCGTTGAGCACCGTTGCACCATGAAATTTGGTTCACCTATGTCTTTTATCATTGAGAAGCTTTTCATGCTATCCGTTTTCCTTAACTTGCCACTAGGTGGAGCAGCAGAACGTGGAATTCCATTCCGTTTAGCCGTTTACTATGCGAATATCGTCCAACCGATTTCGATGAAATTTGGTACACGCGGATATTAGAACACGGAGAATATTTTTCAGTATCCATTTTGCTGTACTTGCCGCTAAATGGCGCTGCAACGCATCAACTTCTATACCGTTCGACCGAACGGCATAAAATTTCTTATACTTACACATTTCAGCACCAAGAATATATTCTAACTGTGTTCCTTTTGATGTTACTCACCACTAGATGACACTGCAATGCATTATTATTTTAACTCGCCACTAGATGACGCTGCAGCAGGCCAAATTCTTGACCATTCAAACGGTCGCTATGAAAATCAGTATACATAGCTATTTGAACAATGGGAATATTTTGGCGTTATCCATTTTGCTATAAATCGCCACTTGACGGCACTGTAGTAAATCATTACTTTAATTAACCACTAGATCGCGCTGCAGTGTATCACTTCTTGACTGTGCAACTGATCGCTATGAAAATAGGTATACATAGATATTTGAACACGGGGAAGAGTTTCGCGTTAGATGTCGCGTCAACACATGAACTTCAGGGCTGTCCAGCCGATCGTCCTGAAATTTCGTATTCATCGATATCTGAATGCGAAGAATATTTTCACCGTATCCGTTTTGCTAAAACTCTCCACTAGATTGAGCTACGCCGCATGGCCTTCTGCACCGTACAAACGATTGCCTTGAAATTCGGTATGCATGGTTATTGAACACAATATAATGCAATATCCATTTTGCTATATCTCTTTATTACAATAAATAGTAATCACCACAAATCGTAATATCAAAAAGTCCATTCATTCCCGTGCGAAGAACGGGTACTTCAGCTAGTATATATATATAAATTAGTTACTATTACATTTGTTTGTTCATCATAAAATACATTGGAATAAAATAAACTAGAAGTTTCTGTAGAAAATATGACTTATTCTTAATTGAAGTTTTAGATGTATTTTGTGTGTGTTTTTAAAATGCATGTATTTTGTATTTTGTATTTTTTCAATTTACAAAGTACTTTGTATTTTGTAATTTTTTGAGTTTGAATAAATGTAATTTGTATTTTGTATCGAAAATACATTTATGTATTTTGCCCAACTCTGTTGTTAGGGTTTTCTAACGCCCATTCAACATACATCTGGAAAGAACCACCGACCAAAACCTTATCCTTAGATAGATAGCTGCGCGATGAGCCAGAAAGATGAATCTCCACACTTCTGCCATCTATCATTTTGAGGGTCTTATTTACTCGGCCATGGAAAGATGTTCTTTGAAAATACTTCGTAAAGAAATGTCGGTTGGTTTAAAAGAAAAACTGGTTGCGTTTGTGCTGTTATGGCAACTTTACTCATGGGCGATCTGCGTAGGATGGAGGGTGAATGGGACGGAGGACTTTATAAGGGATTTTAACACTTTTTCACGCTACATCTGGAGAAAACCGACGAAACTCCAGACCATTAGATCGACAGCTGCGCGATCGGGCCCGAACCCGAGACCTTCACACTTCAGCCGTCTACCATTTTGAGTCTTATCTACTCGGCCACAGAGGACAAAAAAAAAAAACTAAAACTGAATTAAATTTAAACTTACTTAATAAAAAGGAAATGTTCACGTTCCAATTTCTATCGAAGTTTTAAACAATAAAAATGTTTTATTTTATAAAATACTAGCCGCCTCCGGCGACCAGGTTGTTCGCCATCTTAATAAATCTTGTTCGGAGAGAATCCTGTTCCTCACCGGCTTCCATGGCACTGAAATCTCTCAGATTCTGAGTGGAATTTAAAATTAAGATGGTTACAAAAAGGAGCGGCCTTAGGGTAAGTTGCGCCCCTTCTAATGTCAAAAAGACGCCCCCTTTTATGCTCTACTTAGTTTTCGAGTTCGAAATGACGCTCCTTTATCCTGTCGGGCCATCCCTGGTTAAAAAAATAAGATGATTAAATGATAAAAACCTACAAAAAGGTACAGATTATTTTCGTCCTATATTAATTCTGAAGAGCTTCTGGATATATTGGCCTTTATCAAAAAACGGAAAGGGAAAAAAAGTAAGAAAATTTGAAACACTTTCAGATTTTAAATACGCACTAAAGTGTTATATATTAAAAGCGTATTATAATCCATGGGTCTTCCCTACACAGTAAAAAAATTCAGAAACGTTACATACTTATGGCAGAAAGGTTTCCGAAAGTATAGCGTAACCTACCGATGCTTTACTCGAACTCACGACTTCGGAACCATAACCCACATTTGGGGGTAAAGTATTTACGGGGAAAGGAAATCTTTATTTGGGACTTCGCGCGCATGCGCCAAGTGCCAAGATACAGAGGGATAAGAGTGAAAGCGTCTTCCCTAATAGCACAGATGATCACAAAAGAGTCGCTGTGACGTCACAGAGGGTCACAATTGTCACAGGACTGTCACATTGTAACTTGCAGGGCCCGATTATGACCAGCAGGGGCCCCGGGCATTGATGATTTTGGGGATCCCCATCTATAAAATTTGTTTTCTTTTTTATAAAATTTTGACTATAAAAGAATATTTCAGAACAACATTTCAAACTGGGGGCCCTAGGCAAAGTTCCGATTTGCCCATGCGATAATAAGGGTCTGGTAACTTGTGAGTGATGTAACTTCACTGTGTGGTCACTGTGAAGTTTATTTGTGACCAGTCACCAGGTGACGTCGCCGGATGAATACTTAAATAAAACAGCATATTATCTCCTGAAAATAATTTTTGTGGAAGAAAAAAAGATTTAAGATTTTTAATTTATATTTATTAATTATGGTATTTTTCCTCCAGTCATATAAAATACTCCAAAAAAATTTTAAATTTACCAAACAAGCCATGCCAGAATTAACTTTTGCGGCACTCAGGTTACTTTTAAAGCAAATTCTGGCAAGACAATCACAGCGTCGAGGTAACGTGCTCTCCTATTAACACGTCTGTCCAGGGTTCGATTCTGATCGCTGGTCCTTACCGCTCCTTCGGTTAGAGTTTGGTGCTGCCATCTAGTGGATGTTACTCGAAACGCTTCATCTATTGCATGTTACTTTTCCTGAAAAACTCAGAAAGGTTACTCGTTAATTCGGAATCCTTTGTGAAATACACGGAAAGGTTACTCAATATTTTGCCAAAATATACAGAAATGTTACCCATCTTTTCCAGAAACCTTATTTAAAAAGCAGGAAAATAGCTAAATATTTTTCCGAAATATGCACAAACGTTTCTAAATACTTTACCCGCATGGTTTGGAAACGTTTCTGCAATTTTAAACTACAAGAGCTGCCCCATTTTTTGGGTTAACGTTTCCGAATTTTTTTTTACCGTGTATTTTCTTTCCTTATTCCATTAAGTTGGAAAGTATATCACTATTCATGAGTGTGATTAAACAAAATTAAAATTGATATTTCTAACATCCTTTCTCTGGATGTAATACATTAGAAATAGATGGGGAAAAGCTGAGCAGAAAAATGCACACTTCCAACTGAATGAAAATTTCAAAAACTTATCTTCAGGTGCATTCATAATCCAAGTAGCAGACGATGAAATTGCGATAAATTGCGCCAAGCGTTTGGATCACATCTCCTCAAACTCGAACATAAACCATTTTATTTTTCGCCAAATTAAAAAGTTGCACATTTTAGTCTCGAAAAATTTCCAAATCCTATTTTTCTTTTGAGTATAAAACATTTCATTCCTACTCTGATTTCACATGCACATGTTATTTTAATTTAAAAAAATAACCTTGCAAATAATCAAAAAAAAATCTTAATTCTTTTATTTTTACTTCAAGAGTCGGAATCATTTAATAAACTGGCCAAATATGACAACCTAGATATGCTTAAATCTCACTTTTTCCACTGCGGGGTTACAATTGCGAAATGGCGGAGAGTAAAAATGAGCCTCTTGTTACACGTTTTTTATCAATATCTCGTAAAATAATTCAAATTTTGAGAAAGTCGCATCGAGGTATGTCGGGACCCGTCCTGGAGAATTTCCATACAAAATTTGGTAGGTCTACGATCACACGTCTGCGAGCTACGCGAGACACAGACAAACAAACTAACTAACTAACTAACGGACAGTTTACACACTCTTTTATTTATATTTTCCATACAAAATTTGGTAGGTGATCACACGTCTGCGAGCTACGCGAGACACAGACAAACAAACTAACTAACTAAAGGACAGTTTGCACATTATTTTATTTATATAGATTTATTTCGAGAGAAAATTTAGATTTGCCAGTGAAATTTTTTTACTTTGGTGAATAAACGGGGATTTACTTCTGAGCCTCAGTACCAAATTGAAATAAACCTATATTGGACATAGATTCAGGCTTATGCTAAGCCTGTATCATTTCTACATTATACCTTTAAGAAATCATAGGCCCCCACCTGCGGCCGAGCGCATAGCGCTTTGAGCTGGGAGACGGTAAGGTGCCTGATTATCCAGGTCACGTGCGCCACCTTAACCGTTCGGAGTTTTCCGTGGTTTTATCAGAAACTTAGAGAAATACAGGTTAAGACCCCTTAGAAGGACTCGCACGGAGGGCAACTCCCTTGTGTTGTCCATTTGTGACATGAATTTATAAGCGGGTTCTTCGGACCAAGCACGCGAATTCGAAATCCATCTTATTCAAACAAACAAACAAGACACCATAGCTACTTTATTTCCTCAAAAAAAAAAATTTTGAATGCTTGTTTTAAGATCAGAATGTTAAGAGCAAATTTTCAACCAATTCGGAATAAAATATTGTAAGCTCTAAGGACGCAACAATAAAAAAAGCGGACATATAACAACAAAACGCATCCATGAAATTGAAACTTCAAACTCTGGCCATCGCTGTACAGGCCCCCCTCGAAAATATGCTACCGCTGTCCCTTTTCGAGACTCAAAAAACATCAGTGGGCCCGGCCGTCGCTGCAGGGCCCCCTCAAAAATATGCTACCGCTGGACCCTTTGCAACACTGAAAAAAAAAACTGTGGATCCGGCCATCGCTGCAGGGGGCCCCTGGAATATTTGCTATCGCTGGCCCTTTCATAGCTGCCAACTCTTCCGGTTTTTCCGGAAGATTTTTCACCACTAACTTCAAACAGTTTTATTTTACAATAAAATTTTGGACGTATTTTAAGCTCAAACTCGTGAGTAAAAATTAGTGGTTGAAAATCTTCCGGAAAAACCGGAAGAGTTGGTGGCTATGCCCTTTGCAAGACCCGAAAAATCAACAGAGGGCCCGGCCATCGCTGCCTCTCCCCAGTCGGAATTCCCACGTAACCGTATCACGGTTACGTGGCACGTAACCACGTTCCGTAAGAACCACGTGCCCATACACATGTTCATTTAATAATTGTTCTAAATGGTGCATTTATTTAGCAACGAAATAACCCAAAAACGTACAAAGGATAAATCTATTGTATAGTAGATCATTTTTAGATTTAAAATTAAATTTATTAAAAGATCTTAAGTAGTACTGAATTAATATTATTAAATTTATTAATTGTTCTATTATTTATTAATAAGCTCTTAAGTCGTAATAAGCAAAACTTTTATATTTTAATTTAAATACGGCAGATTCTTCAATAATATCATAGCTGCCAAGTTGTACAATTTTTTCGTGCAGAAATTTAAATTGTTTGCACGATTTTACTAATGATTAAGGAAATCGTAAGAATTTTTATTGAAAACCTCTAAAATATACATTTCTGCAAATATTGAATGCATTTAACGTTTTATTTATTTTCAAGGTCATTGGATTTTTGCATTTTTTTTCAACTTCATGCTGTTTGTTTATCAACTTATTCGACTGGAAAAACTTCCATAAATATATTATGCTTCAAGATTCTAATTTCAACCGTTTATCCCATCCCCTTTAAGAATAAATATTTTTCCTTCATCATTCTTTTATTAAAGCCTCCCATACCATAAGAGTTCAGATTGAATGACCCCATTTTAAGAATATACTCGTATATATATTTAAGCCTTATATTCAAAGAAAGCCATTTAAAAATCAGTTCATTACTGGAAGCAAGTTTGGATATTGTTAATTCAAAATAATTTTAAAAAATGTTCTAATTGGCTAAAAATGTTTGTGAAAGCAAACACGATATAAACTACCGTGTTTACTCGCGTAATACTCGCACTTCTTTTGCCGAATTCGTTGCACGGTAAAAGTCTAGGTGCAGGGGATATCTGTTGCATAATATTGTACAGCTGCGGAAAAAAAGGCCCACTTGTACATTTTTCGGCCGTCGTTCGTCGCACAGCAAAGTTACAGATACCAATCGTTTACGATTGACGCACACTTTAATTTGCTATGCATAAAAATTGCATAAGGGGCCATCTACATATTAAAATTCGCACCAACTTTTTTTTTCTCAATAGCAACCCCTAGATTTCACTTCATATTTCAAAAATTTAGCTCATTTTAACCCCGGAGACCAATTTTCAATAAATTTGGACAGAAAATGAGTGAGTTATGAGCACCCAAAATCCCCCTCCCCTTATGTTAAAATATTTTTTCATACTTCAATTCATATCTCATATAATATTGGTAGTAAGAAGCTGATTTTTATTCGTACTATTAGAACTAAACGACCCAAACATAATTTAATGTTATTATGATTTTTAATAAATCATTATTATGAATTATTAAATTAATATTCAAAAAAATTATGAATAGCGACCTAGCCAAATTTCGATGGAAATAGATGCAGAAATTAATATTACATGGCTGTGCAAAATTTCAAATTTTTACGTTCAGTAGTTTAATTTATATTAAATAAAATGTGTTATTTTCATGAGTTAAGGGACCATATAAAAATTTATTAAGTGGAAATTTTTTGAAAATTGCATAAAATAAATGTAAATTAGATTTATTTTGTGCAAAAACACAGTAAAAGATACCAGTATTAAAAATATCAAATTTTGAAGCAAATAAATTAGAGGTTTTTACAGTTTGTTGGGGATTCTATAAAGCGTGTATTGTTGTGTCCACTACCATATTCCCCCAAATAAAATATTTTCCAGCTATAGAATTACATGCAGTAGGTGTTATGTCTTCTAATACAACGTCCTATTTCTAAAAAACTAACATCCTCAACTTTCCAGGCATGAATGTGACCTTTTTTAATATCGGAAACATTAGGTCTTTGGAATTCCCCATACTTTATCAAACATTCAAAATCACGTTTTTCTGTGAAAAAAATTTCATCTAACTATAAATTAAAATACCGCCAAAAGTCTTAAGAATATTGCACATTGCAGGCGATAGTATTAAATGAAGAAAGTGAAATAACAAACACAGTGATAATATTGGGTCGGCAAAAAAGTCATTGCGTTTTTTACATGAAATTCAAACAAATAAATTTTCAATCATGAAACCATTCTTTAAGTTCGACCATAGCTGAGTCGAGCAATATTCATGCTTGTAGTCAGAAGAGCAGGGAGCAGCCTCTAACTCCTGCCAACATTTCAGCTGTCTAAGAGAAACATCAAGGGAAACACTGAATAACAACACTGTTATAAATATAAGTTCAACCTTTCACCAAATAACCGGTGAAAACAGAGAGCTACAAGCAATGTCATAAACCTTTAACCGCTTTTGTGGTTCATTTGAAAATTCCTGAAAAATTCTAACCCAGGTCGAACCGAATTATCGGAATTTTAGGTTCGATATACGAAAAGTCGAATTTTCGGTGAAACCAACCAAAACAATATGGCTGCCCACGCTGCTCGCTCGCGTAGGATAGAGGGGATTCCGTAAAGGTAAGAAAAGTGTTAATTTTTTCTCATTTTGAATCAATTAAGTCTATGAACAATGTATAATAGTTTTTGAATAAGTGAAAATATTAAGATATCCACACATATGCCATGGTGATGGGCATGGCCTAACCCTAATCATACGCGATCCACTGATGACACAAAATGAATCAATTATAATATTATTTTGGCAAATGGTCACGAATAACAGCTTGATAGTTTTTGAAATTGAAACGATATACATTTAAAATGGGTCGGCTAATAAATTATATTACATTACTGAATACTTCTGTTTGTCATGCTTCAACTCGTAATTGCGGGTACGTTAACCCTAATAATCGACGGTGTTGTTTACTTATACCGTAAGACCCCTTGGAAACTGTTTGTATTGTATTTGATTATTTTTGTCTGTTTGTATTGTATTTGATTATTTTGTTTACTTTTGTCTGTTTGTATTGTATTTGATTATTTTGTTTACTTTATATATAAGATTGTATACTTAAGTTTGTATTATCACAAATATTAGTGGCAGACTAATAACAAGCATGAAAGTTTTCAGTCTTTGACAACATCATTGATGCATTTGAGATGTAGTATTTAAATTAGGTTAATGAATTTAGTTATCCTGAATACAGTTTTATAATGAATATTAGTTAATTTAATAATGAACACATATAAAAGAATAACAGATAATGTGTGAAATGCATAATAATTTATTTGTTCTGTATGATTCTCAGCAAAGTTCAGTCTTTTTAGCCGTTTTGTGCTTTCATGCCTGTAATAAGGAGGGAGGGACATAGACTTAATAAGGGCAAGAGGGACAACTGCCCCCCTAAAATTCAAGAAAATTTAGATATCACTTGTTTGAAAACAGTATTTTCTATAATAGGAAACACCCCTTCCTTTTCCCCAATGTTGCATGCCCATTTACTCCCATGAGGAGGGCAGTCTGCCCTGTGCCCTGACTGTACCTAGAAGCAACATATTAAAAAAATTTCACGTAAGCCCTGTTACAGAAAGAACTTATACATTTTCAGCTAAAGACACTAAATCAATGACATTCGGTATGCAAAAAAAAGTAAATAGGAAACAAAACTAATTTATACAGTGCATGAAAATTTGGGCAATGTTTTCATAATTAGAACTAATAATAACAATAAATAGATAGTACTGCATTGCACATAGATCCGAATGTTATTTCTTTAAAAATTCATAACTTAAAAAGCCTTGACAGTTTAAAATTTTGCAATCTTATAAAGCAGTAATAGGTGATTAAAATATAAAAAATCAAGGAAAACAAAAAGGGCAAGTTTTGAGATATTCAAGGCCAAGTCATAAATTGTCAATCAGCTGAAGCGTTGTCAGACAAAAGAGTAATTTTATGGCGTGATTAAATATTGCTTTTATGTTTTACGCTAGGGATGATCCGGATAATGATTTGCCGAATATCGGATATATCCGAAGGTCTTTTGACTGGCATATATGGATATCCGGCATTAGATATGCTTTTAATTATGGTGTATGTTTATTGCTTTTTTTAAATATAATCTTAGTAGCAGAATTATCTACATCAGTCTGCAATGCAGATTTAAAAATACAAAAATAGTCTGCAAGGTAATCTTCGTTGAAAAATAAAGGCTTATACAGCTACACGAAATCTAAAAAATATTCACCAGATGGTTTATTTTTTACAGTAATTTTTTAATCTCCCTGGCCTGAAAGACCAGGTGCACATCTTGCTGGGTCAAATATGAAACGGTAACCAGGAAAAAAAACAAACTCATTTTAAGTTTTCATAAATATGCAAAATGAATTAACTGCTATTTTTTAAAAATAAAATATGTGCGTAAACAAAAATTATCTTTTCACAAATATTTAAAAAGATTTTAATAATATATTAAATAAAACATTTGGATATTAAATTTTCCAATATTTTAATTTGTCATGTTTTATACCATATGAAATTTAATATTTTGTTTAAAATCTAACTAATTAAGTATTATTTGTTTATATTAATT
>JAWZYV010015041.1:0-63345 GCA_038373885.1 Cheiracanthium punctorium | reverse complement strand
GTCTCACTATCTATCTAGCCCCCCCCCCCCCCCCCGAAAAAAAAACTTTATTTTCACGGGCATTTTTCCGCGCACCAATTTACTTGGAGAAATTGATTTGTCTAGTGTTAAATCAGATTTGCTCATTTTGAATCAAGAAAATTCGTAAAAGTTGTGTTTTATTTTATTATTGTACAAAACCTAGAGATTAGCTCACCCAAGGTTGAGGAAGGGCTGGGATAAACCTCTCGCGAATATAACACGTAGGACCTTTTAGTTTTGTTTACATCTAATTAGCATTAGTAATTCCATTAACTAATTAATTAGCACTAAACATAAATTATAATATAATTAGCACTATTTATTTTCTCATTTAATTTAGCTCTACTACTTTAATGTGAGTGTGAACTCCTCCTCCTCAAAAAAAAAATATATATATATGGGTGCATCTCTGAACAGGGGGCCCCTTGGTAACATTTGCTACCGGCCCCGCGCTGTCTTAATCCGGCACTGATGAGGAGGAGTGTAAAAAGAAAGAAGCTGTAAAAACTGAAATGCCTCAAAAGAGAAAATTCATTCAATTTGAAAACCACGTGAGAAAAATGCAAACTCCATTTACTATATATGCTGATTTTGAGTGTCTCTTGCCTAAAATTGATACATGTGAGTTGGATCCAACTAAATCATATACTGTAAAGTATCAAAAACACGTGGCTGATTCATTTTGTTATTATATCAAGTATCAAAATGAATACTTTGAGAACAACCTGTTGTTTATAGAGGATCTGATTCAGTCGAAAAGTTTGTATCTATGTTAAAAGAGGATATTCTTAAAATTAAAAAAATTATAAAAGAAAAATCTGCCAAATATGAAAGTATTAAATCAATGATAGATTTTGATGAAGGACACCATGAAAGGACTAATATTTGTCATATATGCGAAAAAGGAATCAAGAAGGATTGCCCTGCTGATGAAGGGAAAAAAGAATTGATCATTGCCATTTAACTGGAAAATATAGAGGTCCTGCTCATAATATATGTAATTTAAATTATCAAAGTCCATAATTTATTGCAGTGAAAATCCATAACTTGATCGGTGTGATGAAGATCACATATCTAATTTAATAATCATTTACTTTGGCTTTCTTTAATGTAATCTATCCAAATTCAAGAATTCTAAATCACTTTTGTTTTCATTTTTCTGCCATTTCGGCTTTAAATCTGTATTTTCGCTTTTCCCGTATGCACTATTCTTTTTCTTTTTGTCTCTTCATTCTAGCGTCGTTGTGCTAAAAATAGATTTCATTGCGTCCGTTTGCAAAATCAACGTATTTTCTGCTTGCCCTCTTGGCATCCTGCTGGCGTAAGTTAGTATTTGTTGCCATTCCGACGTCTTTAAACTGATTCGCTCGCGATTACGTCATTTTTAATTTTATTGGATTAACTTGTAGGGCTGCTCTGGAATTGGCGTTATTAATCTCGGCCAAGTTATTGTTCTCGCCAATATGTAATTCTGTGCTAGCGTAATTTTTAAGTCATTCCACCTTGATTTCACTGTTCATATAGGACGTCATTTTATTTTCGCTGAGCCACCACCGCCCGTTATAATAATGTTTCAATAGTATCTTTTAAATAAATATTGTTAAGCATTCAATATCTTTTTCTTTACTGCAACTAGGTGCATATCGAACCTGTTTTTTCATGTCACAACGCAATTCAATAGTTTAAAATACCCCAAGCAAATAACCTTCTTTACATAAATTGGTGCCTACCCAGGCTCTTGTGTTGCATTTTTCGGTGGTGGCTTAGCAAACGGCGCTCGGATGGAATCATTTCGAACAGTCGGAAGTTAAAGCTCAGGCGAAAAGACATCTGCCACAGCATTCTCGGGTGGATTAGAAAATGCCCGCGTCTCTCGCCACCGTTGTTCACCGTTATCTACCGATTCAACTCCTTCAGCATGGCATGACTTCCGTTTTCGTGGATATACTGATGGATAACATTTTGGTAATCTGATGCTCGATTCGTTTTGCTTCATCTTCGCTTGCAGGTATGGAGTGTTTCTGCCGACCATGGATTTTCGTATATCCTGAATGATCCCCAATCCCGACAGTACATCGCTTTAGTGAATTGTGCGAATTTTTTTTCGATACTTTATCGAGCTTCGTCTCCTAAAGTTGTGTATGAAACGTATGCCACTGGATATTTTACTACCCGCCATTCGGTAAGAAACTGATTTTTGGACGGAAGCTGAACTCTGTGCGTATGAAACTATTAGCTCGTCGCAGCATGTGCTGTGCTACTGTCCTGTTATTTCGGCGAATATTCACCGTTTCTCAGTGCGCATGAATGACATCTTGATTGGACATTGGTCAGTTACATAAAATGTGACAAAAATTGAAGTGTTTGCGTTGATTTAACATAATGGATAATCATTTTAACAAAGCATGTAGCTTTGTTTTCCTTTTTAAATAGAGATCAGCATTTTATTTAAAGGTAAAAGTAGTTTTTTTATTGAGCCGTCACAAAATTGAAGAGCAACACTGAATAGTTTAATTTTTAACCAATATTTTTTAGCATAGTGATATTTTAGTGGCGATAATTTTTTATATGTGTAAAAAAAAGAGTGTTTCACTGGTGTATTTATGTATAATGTATAAAGTAATTCTATATAATTTTATGGTTCTCTAACAATTTTTAATAATTAATTACCTTATTATTTCTTAAGTATTAAATAGAGTAAATGTATCATTATTTGACGTTTCAGTACATGGTGTTACTTAAAATTACCTATTCTTTTTGCAAAATATTATGCCATAATTTTCGTAGTTGGCATACTTCTAACTTGATTATAATAATAACGTTCTCTTGAGAACTACGGCTGGTGCTCTAATTTCTCGGATTTTTCTCGACCAGCTTTTCCACTTCTTTGATTTAAGATTAATATAAGTTTTACTTATTATTTATATGTTTTGTGTATATATCTTTTTATTTGTTTAATTTTTATTTGCTTACATATTCCTCTTAGTTATCTTTATAATGTTTGAACTTTTTCTCGTGCTATATTTTACATTACTATGCTCGTTGTACAGTTTCTATGAAGTACACATACATCATTATTTTTTTTTACTCTTTATTGTGATAATCATGGCAGTCTTCAATGACATGTCTTTTCACACTCTTGCAACAATTAAGTTCATAGCAAGGCCTTTCTAAGGCACACACTTTTTACATACTCTTAAACACTGCATTTTTGCATATTAAAGTCCATGGCACAACATACATATGCTTTCAGTTTTTTTTTTCCTTACCTCGCAATATACTGTTTCTATTTTTATCATATATTTTTGCACATTTTTTTTCTTTGAACATGCTATTATTTACAGTCACCATGTTGACTGATTTTTACACATTACTTGTTTTGAACACTTTTTTTAAAATGTGCATTTATATTTTTGTTTCACTCTATTTTTGGCTTTTTTAATACAATGTTAGATGTTTACCATAAGTTGTACGGTTTACACTTTTTTACATTTTTTAGATACACTGTTTTATTTTTTTCCTGCCATTGATATGCCTCTGTTTAATACATGCATTCTTTGGAAGAGTATAGTGGCATTCATTTGATTACCCTTTTTTTTTTTCCCTTTTCACAATTACACTATATCACACATTGTTTGTTGTACTTCAAATAAGATTCATACTTGAATAGTCACTGATCTTTGAAGTTTGTGTTTGTCCACAATTACACTCCTTTTCACATTTACTTGCATTTTCCATTTTTTTATTTACATTGCTTACACATGACTATGACTCTCAACTTTTTCACACTTGATTTTTAAAATTTTTTTTCATCACACTTGTGTTTGTGGCTTATGTTACACACATACACAAACATTGTCACAATGATGTTCTGCTCATTGAGTTCAGTGTGCTTATTCTTCCACATTTGTTACACACAAAATTTTTGAATATTTGTTACATTTTCACTATGATGTACTGTAGTACATTGTATTTTTTAAACACATTGTATTAGTCTCTTGTCCCTCTTTTGTTTACATACACAAACATAACATCTTATTTTGATATCTCATTTTTTTTCACTTTCTACAATGTGAACTATTTACATCTCTTGTGTACCTTTCTGTAAATTAATACATCTTTAATTGACAAGTATTCACAGTGTTATAAAATACCACGTTAGTTGAAATATATTTTCAGAGTATTTACATTTATCTGATTACTTAGTTATATGCTTATTTGTAGTTATTTTTGTGAACTGTTGTTTCTTCATATATTTTATTAATAAAATGTTTATGTATTGATCAGATTAACACTTAAGACATTTAATAAGTGAAATTTTATGGTATATTGTATTGTTTTGTAATTTCATTTTAGTGCATTTTATTTGTACTTTTGTGTTTTTCTTTCACAATTTTGTCACTTTAAAAAATTTTTTAATGTGGTGACTTAAATGACACATTCTTTTCCTCAATTTTTCAAAAATAATTTAGTTGATTTTTCCACCATATGACTTCAAATACCTTCAATTTTGATCTATATTTTAAGATTATACACTTCAAAATTAACTGTCCTGCTATTTTTGAGATTAATTTCATTTTACTTTTCCAACTTTCACATACGCAAAAACTTCCTTGTCAGACACTGATATATTAGTGTATGCTTGTGTTGTATGTTTGCTTCCTAAGTTTGTGACGGCCGCACTTACTTGGATGTCTGTTTGTTTCTGTGTATTGTCTGGCTGGACCAGCAGCTATCACATGTGTATGAGGAATTTTTGCTGTCTGTTAATATATCTTTGTTTTTTAAAGTTAAAACTTAACACTTAATAAATAATGATTTCTAAAGTAAATAATTACACAGACATAAAATAATAATTAATAATAAAATAAAATGATTCATTTAGTATTATCTCTAACTTGAAAATTTAAAATAAATAAATAAATATGTGAGTGTTCAATAACACTTAAACCTTTTACTGAGATCTTTTTTTAATTGTACTTAGATTGATGTTCGTTGATTGTATTGTACAGATTGATATTCAATTTCCTTAAAGATTTTTCATTGGCATTTTGTGCAAGTATAATTTTTTTAATTGAATGTGTTTATTTTTCTTCTGATATATAGATATGTATGTCAAGATACTAGTATGTCATGTACTATTTAAAACATTATTACCATTCTGATGGTACAGAACTGTGTGAAAAATTACCATCAAACAAAAAAATTTTTTTTTTGAGTATCATATTATAATTTAAATATATTGTTTTATTTTGTCAATTGAGTGAAGTATTTTTGATGCACAATTATGATATTTAAAGGCCTTATTGATATATATATATATGCAAACTATTCAACAGCGCTGGTTTATAATTATAATTTTGAGTACTCACTGCAAGTTTAAGCAGTATATCTTTGATGTGCACATGAGCTTGAAATGATCAATTTAAAAAAAAGGGGGTGTGCTGAAATGCCCCTTATTTAAAAAAAAGGGTATGCTAAAATGCCCCTTGTTTGAAAGAAAGGATGAGCTAAAATGCCCCTTTGTATTGTAAGATAAATGCTCCCTTTTTATTTTGTCGACATTTACTTTTGTATTGCTAGCAGTTATTATTTTTATTGTGTCATGACATTTTTTTTCTTCTCTAAACATTTATTAGGTGGTGGTCAGCAGTAATTTTGCAATTGTACAATTTTGTCTGAATATGTTTATGATTTTCTTAATTGTTTAAGCCAGCCAAACAGAGCATTTAATTAAAATTTTTTTAAAGACATTAATTGTAACTAATAAAAAAAAATTTCTTCAAAATTTTTTTTCCTGGTTGAGGGGAGTATATATGTGATGAAGATCACATATCTAATTTAATAATCATTTACTTTGGCTTTCTTTAATGTAATCTATACAAATTCAAGAATTCTAAATCACTTTTGTTTTCATTTTTCTGCCATTTCGGCTTTAAATCTGTATTTTCGCTTTTCCCGTATGCACTATTCTTTTTCTTTTTGTCTCTTCATTCTAGCGTCGTTGTGCTAAAAATAGATTTCATCGCGTCCGTTTGCAAAATCAACGTATTTTCTGCTTGCCCTCTTGGAATCCTGCTGGCGTAAGTTAGTATTTGTTGCCGTTCCGACATCCGTAAACTGATTCGCTCACGATTACGTCATTTTTAATTTTATTGGATTAACTTGTAGGGTTGCTCTGGAATTGGCGTTATTAATCTCGGCCAAGTTATTGTTCTCGCCAATATGTAATTCTGTGCTGGCGTAATTTTTAAGTCATTCCACCTTGATTTCACTGTTCATATAGGACGTCATTTTATTTTCGCTGAGCCACCACCGCCCGTTATAATAATGTTTCAATAGTATCTTTTAAATAAATATTTTTAAGCATTCAATGTCTTTTTCTTTACTGCAACTAGGTGCATATCGAACCTGTTTTTTCATGTCACAACGCAATTCAATAGTTTAAAATACCCCAAGCAAATAACCTTCTTTACAACCGGGTATGATTCCAATTTGTTTATAAAAGAACTTGGAAAGGATGCATCAAAAATAAATGTTATACCTAATACTGAAGAAAAATATATATCCTTCACCACAAACGTAGGAGCTATGAAATTGAGATTTATTGATTCATTTAAATTTATGGCAAGCAGTTTAGATAATTTATCAAAAAACTTGAGAAATTTTTCTGATGAATTGAGTAAGTATCCACCAAAAAAAAAAAAAAAAAAAGAAAGAAAGAAAGAAGTATATCAAATACAGTAGAATACCGATCTATCGTTCCCGCATTCATCGTTTTCTCGCATTGATCGTTTTATTTCTATGGTCCCTGCACAAGTTGTATTTAAATAACGTTAACGAAACCCGCATTTATTGTTCGTCAAAAAATCCTTTTCCCGCGTTCATTGTTGTAAAATATTTATCCTGACCAAAATGAAATCGATATTCAGGTGGATCCATACGGCATGCAAACTTATTTATTTTCTGGTATGATTTGTTTGGTTGATGATGGTGTAGATAAAGAGTTGTTGCATGAAGCAGAGCATGTGGTGTGAAATTTAGAGATTATATTTCCTTTAATATAGACGTAGCGACGTATCTTAAGAATGGAAGAAATGTCTGATGATGCAAAATATAAAAATAATGGCGAAGAAGCGGAAAATAATATTCCTGCCGATGAGACAGCCTACACTAGTGACAAGTTTATCGAACGCAATTACAGTATTTGAAATTGTGTGAGCTTTTATATACAAACATGAAAACACAGAAAAGGCAAGAAAAATATTGTAAATCTTTAAAATTTTCGTTTAATTAAAAAAATTATAATCCAGTGTAAAGTTACTGATTTTTAGAAAAAAATATCAATTAATTTTCTTCAACTCCAATTTGTTTCTTTTACAGTTTGGTAACAAATTAGTATTTTTCGTATGAATACATTGTGTGTATTCATAAATATTGTTTTCTTCATATTTTAACCCACATTCGTCGTTTTCCCGCATGCATCGTTTTTTTCTACGCACCCCTTAAAAAACGATAGATCGAGGTTCTACTGTATTTGAAATCAAAATTTAGAGAGACATCATTACATTTTCCTGATGATAAATTAGATCATTACAAAAAAAAGGTGTATATCCTTATGATTATATGGATTCAAGAGATAAATACGAAGAAACAGAATTACCTCCAAAAGATAAATTTTATAATAAATTGAATGAGCGTGGCAGAACTGATAGAGAACATAAGGATGTTCAACGTGTTTGGGAAGAATATAATATAAAAAATCTAGGTGAATATACAGATTTATATGTCAAAACAGATGTATTCATTTTAACATATGTATTTGAAAATTTTAGAGATGTTCGTTTAAAAACTTATAAATTAGATCCAGATTGGTATTTCACTGCTCATGATTTATCTTGGGATGCAATGTTGAAAATAACAGGAGTTAAACTAGATTTATTACATAATTATGATATGGTTCTTATGTTAGAAAAAGGATTAAGAGGTGGTGTTTCGCAATGCTGTAATAGGCTATGGAAAATAGATATAGAAAAGCAATTAATAAATATATGAAATATTATGATAAAACTAAAGAATCCAATTTTCTAGCGTATCTCGAGATGCCAATAACCTGTACGGATGGGCACAGAGCCAATATTTATCATATGGAGAATTTAAATGGTGTAATATCTTATCTTATATATAATAAAATCCGAGAGTAAACATTGTATGTAGCTATGTAGGTAGGTTTGTGGCCACCTACCTTGTGGCCTTGTGGTCGTTGGCTTCTTGCGCGCTTCTCTCGGTCGCATTGCGCGATCGTTTTTTGCTTCGAGACGGTTGGTCGCAGACCTACCGAATTTTGCATACGGCTTCGCTAGGACAGATCCCAATACGCCTCGGAACGATTTTTTCGAAATTCGAATTACAAAATGTTTTATTTTATATTTTGTCCGATTTTTAGCGATTTTTCTTGCATAATACGTAATAACGCCGGTCATTGCACTCGCTGTAAAACGATGTTTGCAGCATCGGATAGAGGAAAAAATTTTCTTTCGAAAACAGTTTGTTTCGACTATGTAACATATTTTGCCGATTTTTGGGGGATTTTTAAAAAGAATTTCTCTTTTGACGACGTTTGCGTAAAATAATTTTAAAACTGTTGCATCTTAAATTCTATCTGCCATAACTTTTTTATATTTCGGCAAAAGACGAAGCATACATTTCGTCCACTTTTAAAAGAAGAACGGAAGAAAAATATAAATTAGGAGATTTTTTACGAATTTTTATGTAAAGAAGGATTTTGAATTCAATAATTGCTGCTGCAAGATTTCGTTTGGTATTAAGCTTGCAAATTTAGCTGTCATGGTAACTAAAACTGAATAGCTGCCAGTTGAAAAAAATTAATAAAATTACTTTAAAATAATTGAATTTTAAATGCGAAAACTACGTCATTTTGATGTAACGAGTTTAAAACCCCTTTCGAAACTCAATCAGAATAACGGAGTCACAAGCAAAACGTATGGCACGTACGAAATAATTCCATGTTTGATATTACGTTGCCAGAAAAAGAATTGAATGCTGTTTTTCCAACAATGAATTACCCAGCATTATTTCTGATTGAGTTTTTGAACGGGACACGCTTTCGAATCGCAAGAAATATTTTGCGGTGCTAAATACGCCAATCTGACAAGAATTATGCATAAAAATGTACGGAGAGCTGTTTTAATGGCAACGATAAAGTGAAATGATCATCGTTTTTGCTAATGCCTAAATTGTAAAGAATCGCCAAACAGTAAAAGACTACATTCGTAGCAAATATCTTAACCGTTTCTTTAAATTAAGTATTAATGAGGAAAAAACGAAAATATATAGTATTTGTATCAGTAAAAGATAGTATAAGTAATAGTTAGTAGATATACTAGGCTGTAATAGTTAGTAGATGTACTGATCAAAACACAATATACCGCTTTAATAAATATTTCGTGAAACTAAAAGTGTTATATTTGTTTTTTCAACAGCCGACTTACAGCACAACTAACTAAGCATTAAATAATTCTACGTCGCGTTATTATATCCCGCGGTAGTTTCAACAAAAAAGACTACCTGAACATTTTTTTTTCATGGAGAATCTGTTTCGTCACAAGTAGTTATGATCACATTTTAGGAAAGTGTACTTTCCTGCCTTGCGAAGAGCGGGTACACAGCTAATTAATTATAAAATAAAACAGTTCTCCACATCATGTTGTATCTAAGGTATTAATGGTATAACTTAATCCTAAAAAAGAGTATGATGTAGAAATATGACATTTTGAAAGTTAGAAATTTTTGTTGTAAACCGTCAAGCTTTTCTTTTTCTAATCGCGAATGACACCAACATAGTTTTTTGTGTCATAATATTACAATGGTCTCAGGTCAGTACTTATACTAACTTAACGAATAACTAATGAGTAACTTTACGCCAAGAGTCTGATTATTTTGCTTATTTTTAGATTCCACATCACTGGAATCAATTCGAATTATGCATGCAAGAAAAATTTTCGTTCCCTACCGTGCGGAGAACGGGTACGCAGCTAGTAGAAGAAATAAAATCTGTCACAGAAAAATTATATAAACTAAAAGATGATGCAAGGACTGGTTATATATTTGAAGATAGTTTACGATATCCAAAAAAGTTATATAATTATCATTAAGATTTATCACTATGTCCTGAAAATAGAATTCCCAAAAATTCTAAACAAGGTAAGTTATTAACGACTTTATACGATAAGAGAAATATGTAGTTCATTATAGAAGTTGAAAACAATGTTTGAAAATGGGTTTAGAGATTAAATGGGTGCATAGAGTATTGCAATTTAACCAATCGGATAGGTTGAAAAAATATAAAGATTTAAACACTGAAATGAGAAAGAAAGCTGATAATGATTTTGAGAAAATTTTTTATAAATTAATGAATAACTCGGTATTTGGGAAAACTATGGAAATATAAGAAAACGAGTCGATGTAAGATTAAGTTGCAATTATGAACAAGTTAAAAAATTAATTAGTAAACCTAATTTCAAATGTAGAACTATTTTTGATGAAAATTTGGTAGCTGTTCATATTTAAAAAAAAAAAAAAAAAAACAAACTTTTTGATAAACCAATGTATGTCGGAATGTGTATATTAGATTTATCTAAACATTTAATGTATGATTTTCATTATAATGTAATGAAACCAAAATATAAGGACAATATAAAGGTATTATATATGAATACAGATAGTTTTATATATGATATAAGAACAGATGACTTTTATGAAGTCAATGATTGATTATTTCAATACATCTGACTATCAAGAAAATAATCCATATAATATGCCTAGATATTGTTGCGGAGTTACTCTGCTACTCCTGGGTTCGTCGTTCTAAAGTCCAGTGGTGTAAAAAGTTCAAGTAAAAAGTCACTTGTCAGGATGGAACACAAACTTTATTTCTTCTAGAACTTCGTAGAACAATCAGCTGCACACAATTCACAAGCACAATCTAGCTTTGGCAATCTAGCAATCGTGCTTTTAACAATCCGCTTGGATCAGAAGCTCTCACAAATGCTGTATTTCTCACACAAAATAAGTCACTTTTACAGGCAAAAATTCCGTGGAAATATTCAAGGGATATAGTACACTATCCCTTAAGACACAGCAATGAAGAATTTACACACAGCACTTTAAAAACAGCTTCACAAAGCAAGCTAAAACACAGCTTCTATAGCACTATCAGTTCACACAAAACAAGCATACTCAGAGCTCTTCACACATTGAATGTTCAACTCGCAACTGACTGGCTTCGGGGCGATGCCCGCTTCTATAAATAGCCGACGCAGGAGGTACCAGAGGTTTCCAGAAAAGTCAATTTCTCGAGGGTTCTACATAAAGCGTGAATTTTGATTACGTCATAGAAGAGAAATGTTAGGTTATGCGTTTTTAATGCAGGAAAAACAACTTCCAGGCCCCATTGGGAAAATCGCGCCAAATGACCAAAAAGTCGCCAAGCTTGGCGACTTTTGGCGAAATATCGCCAAATTTGGCGCCAAAAATAAGTCCTCAAAAGTGAAGAGATCTAAGCTCTAGGACTAATATTTCTCGAGTTTTCTAGAAATCCCATACATTTGAATGGGAAACCGAAACCTCCGTATCTCCGGTTCCAATTGGCCGATTTTGATGCAACAAAAAGCAAAATTTATCTATTTGAAGCGTAGAATACGAATTTTAAACCATTTTAAGCCCCAGAGCAGCGGGTTGCCCCGAAAATTCGTAACATTGCCCCCTTCCCAAGGACTGCACGTCCCGGGCAGTACAATCCCCGGCTAGGAGGTCACACAAATATACAGTGTCCAACCTTTAACCAAATCTTAACAACATAATTTAAGCAAATAATCAATAAACACAGTAAGCAAATGCACTCTAATAAATAAATAATATACATAATAAACAATTACACTAATAAGTAATCAATGTAATAAACAAATACACATTAATAAAAACCAATATATTACAAATATGTACACTAAGCATGACGTAAGTAATGAGTGAAAGAGAGTTGACGAAAGAGGAAGAGAAGAGAAAGACAGGAAAGAAATGAGAGTTGAAAGAAAGGAGGAATTACGCCATAGTGACCATGGTCTGATAGTCAAATAACTAATTACAACCGTGGTAGATGGCTAGCCGATCGTAATGTACAACTCTTGGCTTCGAGTTTGGTGACTTACGAATCCGTACGATGACGTCATTCAGCCGGTTTAGGACTGTGTAAGGACCGTCCCACGGCGATTGCAGCTTGGGAGACAGGCCTTTCCGTCGAGTAGGATTCCATAGCCAAACTTTGTCACCTGCGTTGAACTCGTGTCCCGTAGCCTTCGTGTCGTAGCGAGTCTTCATCTTTTCCGTGTTCAGGTTGATCCGCTCCCGAGCAACATGATGCACATCTTCAAACCGTGCCCGAAGGTTTTCCACGTACTCCTCTGGCGATGAAGGCGCATCTGGCGGGCGGCCGAACACTAGATCGGCGGGAAGACGAAGATCTCTGCCGAACAGCATCTGGGAAGGTGTGAAGCCGGTAGTCTCATGGACGGCACTCCTATAGGCCAGCAGGAACAATGGGAGTTTCTTGTCCCAGCCTCTTGATTCCTAGATACCAGGAGCGAGAGGTTGTTCAAAATTGTACGATTGAACCTCTCCACCATGCCGTCGGATTGTGGGTGTAAAGGCGTAGTCTGGGTTTTGTCCATTCCGAGAAGTTGGCATAGTCCTTTAAAGACTGCAGAGGTAAAGTTCGTTCCTTGGTTGGAATGAAGTTGCAGAGGGGTTCCATATCTGGAAATCCATTCTTGCACCAGTACCTCTGCTACGGTCGTAGCTTCTTGATCGGGAATAGGAAACGCTTCGGGCCATTTAGAAAAGTAGTCAATGACAACTAGGATGTATTTGTTGCCATCCGAAGTTCGCGGAAGAGGTCCCAGGATGTCGAGGGCAATCCTCTCAAAAGGCGCTCCTACATTATAACGATGTAGTCTTCCACGGCTTCGTTTCTTCGGGCCTTTACGGGCGGCACAGGCGTCACAAGCTTGACACCACTTTTCGACGTCGCCTCGAGCCCTAACCCAGTAGAAGCGCTCACGAACTTTCTGCAGGGTCTTCATCACGCCAAAATGGCCTCCAGTTAAGCCATTATGCAGCTCTTCTAGAACCTTCGGAATCCTTGAGCGAGGGAGTACTAACTGCCATCGGAGCATCTTGCCGTCGTCCGACTCCCATTTACGATACAGGACTCCATTCCTCAGGCGAAGCGAATCCCATAAAGCCCAGTACTGTTTTGTTGCCGGACTGTAAGATGATATTTCTTGCCAACTGGGCTTAGCGCTGGATTTTTCCATAAATTCCACAATAGGTTTGATGTCGCTGTCTGCTAATTGGTCCGCCCGAACATTTTCGTCACTCCAGGGATCTTGAGATGGTGCCGATGATGTAACTTGGCGGACAACGGGATGTTTCAGATGGTAATTTTTCTCTGCCCTGGAGCAATAGCGACAACTGTCTATGCAGGGCCTTCTCGACAAAGCATCTGCATTTCCATGAGATGACCCTTTCCGATGACGTATCTCGATGTCATATTCTTGTAATCGCTGTATCCACCTGGCTATTTGGCCCTCTGGATTCTTGAAATTTAGAAGCCAGGTTAAAGAGGCATGGTCCGTTCGGAGCAGGAACTTTCGGCCGTACAGGTAATGATGGAAGTGCTCCACGGCTTTAATGATAGCAAGAAGTTCCTTTCTCGTAACACAATAGTTACGTTCTGCCTTTGAAAGGCACTTGCTCCAGTAAGCAATGACGTGTTCTTGGCCATCTATCTCCTGGGACAAAACTGCTCCAACACTCTCCTTACTTGCGTCTGTGTCCAGGATAAATGGCTTGTCAGGGTGAGGATACGGCAAGATCGGCGAAGATGTTAAAGCCGTCTTCAGTTCGTTGAATGCGTCCTCACATTCCTCAGTCCATAGAAATTTCTGTCCAGTCTCGGTCAATTTGTGAAGAGGTCTTGCAAGAGAAAAGCCCTTCACGAATTTTCGATAGTAAGTACACAGACCGAGGAAACTTCTTAAGTCATGGATATTCTCGGGACGACTCCAGTTCTGGACTGCGGACGTCTTTTCGGGATCTGTTCGGACTCCGTGGGCGGATATTATGTGCCCGAGGTAACGTACTTCCCGACGGAACAAGTTGCACTTCGACGGACTTAGTTTCAAGTTTGCCTCTTTTAATTTCTACGGTACCTTTCGAATGTTCTCGAGATGCTCTTCGAAAGTCCTTCCGACGATGATGATATCGTCCAAATAAACGAGACATGCTTCGTAGGAAAGTCCTCTCAACACTGTCTCCATTAGACGCTCGAATGTAGCCGGTGCGTTGCAGAGTCCAAAAGGCATAACTTTGAACTGCCACAATCCTTGTCCCGTGGTGAACGCAGTCTTTTCACGGTCATCGGGATGGATTTCTACTTGCCAGTAGCCACTCTTGAGATCCAGAGCGGAGAACCATTCATTTCCCGATAAAGTGTCCAATGTGTCGTCTATCCTGGGAAGAGGGTAGCTGTCTTTCTTGGTAATGTCATTCAGACGTCTATAGTCAACGCAGAACCGGGTGGAACCATCTTTCTTTCGGACCAAAACAATCGGCGAGGCCCACGGACTACCCAGGTAGCACAAAGATATTGACGAATGTCCACCGATATCGGGCAATATTTTGAAAGTCTCTGAATGTCATACATTGAATTTACGACATCTGCCGATATTGGCAGATATTAATTAAAAGTAATCCTTTTTAAAAACATTTAAGAGAATTTCTTCAATTATTTTATAACCTTATCATTCAGAAATAACATCCTAATGTTTGTTTTTTTTCATTTAGTCCAATTTTTTAGCGATATACTCATTTCAATGTACTATTTTAAACATTGGTGAATATCAGGGAATATCGCAGAAATGATATTCTGTTTACAACATTGGTGAATATCAGGGAATATCGCAGAAAAGATATTCTGTTTACAACATTGGTGAATATCTGGGAATATCACAGAAATGATATTATGTTTACAACATTCAACTCGCGCATGCGTACTAATCGTTATTCTTGGCGTGCGGGAGGAACAGGAATTCCCAAACATCAACAACGTGGGAAGTCGGAGGCCGCCATTGAACTTATTTCAGGATACATTTTACTGATCGTCATGGCAAAGGATATAGAATTATCTTCTAAAATGTAAGTACATCTTTTATGTTATTTAACTGTCATTTACAGTGTTTTTTTTATATATTGATTTATGTATTGTTTGTTTATATGACGATGCAACAAAGAATATGCTGCACATCAAATCAGTATTTTTTTTCTACAATTGTGTAAATATTTCGTGAAAGGTGTTTTTGTCTGCACTTTCTATGTTAGCGATATTTTGAAAGAGAACGTAAATATATTTGCCGTTGCGGCCATTATGTGAAATATTCTTGTACATTTTTATTGTGATTGTTATAGTGCACAAAAAATACTGAGTTATTTTTGATATAGTGCACACTAAAAATATAATATCGAAGTTTTTTTTTTTGGGGGGGGGGGTGATTTCAGCTTCTTAGAAGCAAAGAAGTTTATCTTCATCGCAGTTTATATCAGAAGTTTTAATTTAGTCTCGGAACATATTTCTAATTTTTTTTTTTGGGGGGGGGGCGAGTATAGAGCTTTTGAAACGTTTAAAGCTCAACTTCATGTGTTTAAAATTAATGTGAAGAAACACAAGAATTACATTCAATATTAAGTAGCTAAGAAAATTGGAGGAAATACAAATTGTTATTTTTTTTATTGTTTAGTGGTTAGTCTAGTAGTTAGTTCGCAGCGTACTTTGAGTTTCATTTTGCATGTGATATACCATCATTTCAGGGTTGGGTTTTTGACTTCAAAAACTGGTTTTGGACATGACAAGCATCAAAATCTGGTTTAAACTGTCAAAAACTAATTCATAAAAGAAAGAGAACAATATGCAAACTAATTATGCAGTATATTGCATTAAACTAAATGCCTAATTAAAATTAATTATATTAAAATATAATAATTATACTAGCACATAAGTTGTGCTCACTAAGAATAATTAGTTTAATACCATTTATATAATACAAATTTATAAATTTAATGTATACAATATTATATATAAAAATTGTATATATCAGTGGCACAGCCAGAAATTTATCATGTGTGTGTGTGTGGTTACAACTACTGCAACTCACATATATGTATACGTGTGTGTGTGATACGGGAGTGGAGAATATACCTTTTGTATGACGAAGAATATACTTCTTGTATGACAAAAAATATTCCTCATTGGAGGGGGTTGTGACTCCCCTATCCCCCTTGGCTACGCCACTGATATATGTAATTAATGAATAATATTCTGCAGTTTTTCAAAAATTTCAAACTAAAGTATGGGTAAACATTTCCTAGAAGAAACATCAAGTTTATTTTTGGTTTAATCTAAATATCTAAATTGAAAAGGCTTTAAGGAATAGCCAATAGCATAGCAATTTCACTCATTTAGACTAAAGAGATAAAGATCAGATCGTTTTAACTATCAGTATACTAAAGTTTTCCATTCAAAATAGAATTAGTAAAAAATTTTGGGACTTGGATGCTATGAGTAAGCACATCTTTACAAAGTACATAATGGTCTTACTTCTTAAAAATAAATAAACCTGATAGATGTAAACAAAGTAAGCATTTTTCACTGATTATAGTGCTTTATTTTTCTAAATATTAATTGATTAATTCATTACAGATATTGAAGTACAAGCTATTTTGCAATAAAGTAAAACACTTAAAAGTATTGTTTATTTTTTCCACTCAATATTTGAGGTTTTTGACATGATGGTTTAAACCTTGGTTAAAACTGTTAAAAAACTAGCCAACCCTGCATCATTTGTTTCCATCGCATAACTTTTACTACTTTAAAAATCTCAATTTTTTTTCTGCTGGAGCCCAATCATGACCCACAGCAAATTTTAGTTAATGAAATTTGTAACACATATCTTGTATCTTGATTATCAAATTTATAATTTTAGAAAAGTTGGTCACGAGATATTTTGATATGGCGTGCCATACCTAAGATTTTATTTTGTTGAGGACTGTGTATCAAATTGTAACCTAAGTTTCGTCTGTAAGCTAAGTAAACAGTCAGATATTCGGGGGGGGGGGGCTTACAGTTGCCTTAACCACCAGTCTGGATACGTGCCTTAGTTCGTTATATACTGGGTTTGCTATAAGAGTTCGACTGTATAGGAGAGATGAGAAATGATGATCTATCATATAATGAAATATGGTTATTTTTCCCGTGGTTTTCTCCAGTTGTTGTAATGTGAATATTCCTTCTCGGTCAGAAGGCATTCTCTCCCCCCCCCAGGGGTTGCATTTCAGTTTTTCATTTGGTTGTGCAACTGCACCCCCTATTTGCCACCCCTGATCCCCCCATTACGCAGATAACCTTTGTAGTTTTGCTGTAATTAAAAGCAGCCTTGTGGACACTATTAACAGAGAATTGCATTATCTAAAATTATTCGAACTCAGTTACAGACAGCGCTCGAAAGTTGTGGTTGTCTGCTTACCCAAGGCAGTCAGATTTTTAAACGGGCAAGTAAAACAAAGAATTCAGTTGCCCTCTGGGCAACCAAAAAGAAAAGAATTTTCTTTCATGGTAATTATCAAAAAGAGTAGAAAGAAAGAAACTACTATTGTTTTATCTTCAGTGTGCTCGTTTCCTATTTGTTTACAAGCAGCCGATCACCGTCAAGAGAATTCTGCCATCATAGTCAAATCATACGTAGTCAAAAATCCATTTTTCATAGTAACGGCCGCAATTTAAAAAAAAAAAAATGTATAGCAAAAGTTGCATGGGCAACAAACTGTACTTGGGGGCGACCAAAATAATTTCAGAGATTGCCCGAGGGGCAGCACAAAAAGAAAACAAAACACAAGATTCTACCCTTAGTTACAGACATTGCGGATAAGTTATTTGTAAAAATATTTCATGTTAATGTACGGGCTATTTTGCTTCAATATTGTCATTTGTAAAACTTTCTGTTTTGACTTCACCCCCTTTTTAATTAGTTTTTCTTTCTACAGAAAAAAGAAGTCCTCCCATGTTACGTGTGTCCTTTATGACACAGCTAGAGTGAAAGAACCTGAACGCCAATATCATAGGTTTCCGAAAGACCCAATAATGTAAGTGTTAATTTTAGTAAGAGTATACCATGTGTTACTCATTTTGTAATGAAGCTATCAACAAATTCTTTATGTATGGTAATGTACAATGTAGGGATGCACCGAATATTCGGTATACTGGCAGTATACCTATTCGATTGTATACCGTGACGGTTCGGCCAAATACTTAAATATTCGACAACCGAATAGTAAACAAATTTAAGTATTCCCCAATTAGTAAACAAATACATATTTTTTATATCAGGAATGAAAGATATAGTATAGTACCACAGTACTAAATTGATTCAAGTTGTTACTAATATCACATGTGAATAAGCGTTAGAAACCCGTATAAAGTCCCCCTACCAAGGCACCCCCATCCTTGGCAGATAGTCCTAACGTAGCATTCCACAATCACACACACAAAAAAAAACAATATCCCAATGAAATTAGTTTTAATGTAAGAGAAAACACTCAGATGTTAAATTTGAATTTTGTTGCTTTTCAGTTTTTCTTAAATCATGACACATTGCATTAACCTGTGCTATTACTAACTGATTTAAATTTGAAACAGTAATCAGGAAAAAAAAACTCATAACATTAAGGTAATTAACTTCTAAAGTAATCAATATGCTTATTCATTAGGGATGAGAATTCATTTGTGGTGAATAGTCACTGTTATGCCATAAAAGTGTCATTTGTTTATATTTAAATTCTAGATTTCCCTATAAAAACAATTTTATGGAAATTTACCTTCCATGGCCAACCTAAAATTGGTACTTACGTATTATCCCGGTGGTCATTCCAGCAAAACTATTTTTCCGTCAAACGAGTTGCCAAACTGTTGCCCCAATCGTATTCAAAACCATTAATAATTTCATATGTCCAGCATTTCTCTTGGCAAAAAAATTGCTCGTCTTGGCGGACTGCCGGGATAATACGTAAGTACCCTAAAATTTATCACTAACAGTCTGTTATCTGTTATTACTTTTTTTTTCTCTACCAAGTCTAAGCAAATTTTGGGTGCCACTCAGGGGCGTAGCCAAGGGGGGAAGGTAGGGGGGTCATCCCCCCATGAAAAATTTTACACGTATACATATATATGAGTTGTAGTAGTCGTAACCCCCCCCTATGAAAAATTTCTGGCTACGCCCCTGGTGCCACTAATAATACTTAACTCAAACTAAAACCCAATCTAATTAAAAATTATTGGATCTGGGGATCAAACTTGCTAGTTAGTATTGTTTCATTAATTAATTAAAAAACTAGTATAAAACAGCATACTATACCATTTTGATATGTTTTGAAATGAGCAATGTATTTTTTAATTAATAGTTTTTCCAATATCAATGGTTTAAAATATTCATCAATTTTATTTTTTTTCTACTGTCAATTATTTTAAGAGTAAAAGAGAGTAACAAAAAGTCAAATCTGATTCTTCCGCTAATTATTAATATAAAAATGCAAAATTTCCTGATTTTGATGGGGGAAACTTACTAATTTCATTCTGATAATTTAAACCTTTAAGCAAACCATGTGGTTAAAATATTTTAGCTAATTTTATCGTGTAGCAATTACATGTCTGAAAAGCTTTCGTTTTTCTTTCTTTTGTAGCTGCTGCTGCTTTGAAGTTTAAGGAGAAGGACAAGGAGGTTTTGTCAAATATGTTTGGTCGAAGTTTAGCTGAAGCACCTGATTAGAATAAAAAAAAGATTCATGTTTCAGATTGTTCCTTAACATTTGATATTGTGGACAATTATACTGAAAACTTATAAAGATAATTTTGTTTTTAAAAATAAAATATGAAAATCTGTTTCATGTAATTTTTTGGAAAGAAAACTTAATTTGAAGTGTGTTTATAATTAGGGATATTTAAAATATTAAAAATGTACAGTACTAATTTTTTACCAGTGTTAATCCTTTTCCAGTAAGCTGTTTAAAGCGCATTTTGTTTTGCATGAATTATAACTTAAATTAGTTTTTAAAATTCACAATTGTGCAATTTTAAGCATTACTCAATTTTAATAGCATTTCCAATTTAATGAAAATCTTAAAATATAGCCCAAAAAAGATTTTAATCCATTTATTTCAAATCAAAATTTATTTATTTTAATATTTTCTTCTGTTGTTTACAACCAGTAATATTTGCTTTTCGATCAAGTTACAGTAGAACCCTGATTATCCAAGGTGGTCAGAATCAAACATGCCTCGGATAACACTGACAATCATAATCACAATTACAGTTTTAAACATACTGCAGATCATGTCCAGACTTCGAAACGATTACAGTCCAATGTAATTCGCTATAAGAATGCTATTTTATAAATTCTACAGAAATAGTGTAATAAAATTGCATTACTTCAGAATTTTCGGAATATTTGATTTCACTAAGATCAAGATTACTACTTTTTTGCAAATTTAACAGTAACCGGTCATAATCCTTTTAGGAATTGGCCATAGTCGTAATCCATATCAATTCTTGTAATCAATTGCAGATGGATGTGTAATCATCCGAAGTCTGATCATGAATCTTTTACATTAACCAAGGTGTCACATTGAATATCATGGAGCATTGCATAACCAAGGTTCTACTGTACTTTGAAACATTATAAAGAAATGTATTTAATCACTCGTAACTGGAATTATCATTCACCCCTCTTGTAATTTTTAATGAAATCCAAAGGCTTAAGAGATTAACTTTCAATACAAATATATTGAAAATGAATTCATTGTATCTAAGATGCATTAGTGCTTCATTGAAATTAATATAAATTAGGGGGGGGGGAAATAACCTCCAATGGCAAATTACATTTTGTGGGAAACGTTTCAAGGTAAGTACACAGTAAAAAAAAAGAAATATGAGCATATTACTGGAATTTTTTTTCTTTAATAGTTATTATTTTACTCGAAGAAAAGCTCTATTTATATTTCCTGCCCCCTCCCTTTTCCCTTTACACATATGGCAAACATTTATTGTATACTTTGAAATTGGTCATAACTCCCACAATCTTTCTGAAAAATTCTAGATAAACTGTGTTGACCAAAGAAAAGAGTATGCAGTTTGATTTAACACTGAGGTTGTTATAGCAGAGCTGTATTAATTAAAAGTATATTGTCTTTGTGGATTTTATGAGTAGTGGCTACTATAAAATCCAAAGTAAATTTTATATTCTATAGGTGATTATAAAATAGCTGCCTATAGTAAAAGTTTCAACTATTTGTTCAAGCTTTTAATTGCACTCTACAATATAAATTGCTGCAAAATTTGAGTATTAAAGGCCTTTACGTTCTCCAAAAGGTGAGTCAAGAATGTGTGTGAAGAACGATCTTTTAGCACCATCAAATGCAAACTCGTACAAAAATTTTTTTCCCAGTCATTAAAAAAAAAAAAAAAAAAAAAAAAAAATGTTTCCGCTAACTTATTAAAGCATCAGGTCAATATTGTATGCTTGGACTCCTGTTTGTGAGGAAAAATTTTGATTGTAAATGAAATTGGGGGGGGGGGGACTTGACTAATTAATATTTCACATGTAGACATTTTTTTGGTTTGAAATTATAACTCAAAAGAGAATTTTTTAATGCTTTATTTCATGTTACTGCATTAAAAAATTCTATTTCGAGTTATAATTTCAAACCAAAAAAATGTCTACATGTGAAATATTAATTAGTCAATTCCCCCCCCCCCAATTTCTTTTACAATCAATATTTTACCTCACAAATAGGAGTCCAAGCATACAATATTGACCTGATGCTTATAGGGCTGATGGGAGAAACATGAAAACAATATTCAGAAATGTTGGAAACCAATATTGCTCAATGTCAAAAAATAATATTTAGGAATATCAGAAAAAGATATTCCTGGATATCTGAAAACAATATTCAGAAATGTTGGAAACTAATATTGCTCAATGTCAAAAAATAATATTTACAAATATCAAAAAAAGATATTCCTGGATATCTGAAAACAATATTCAGAAATGTTAAACTGATATCTCTGAATGTCAAAAAATAATATTCAGGAATATCATTTAGGGGGGGTCCATTTAATATTGCCCAATATTGTAATTTTGATATTGGGCAATATCTCTGTGCTACCTGGGTATAGCGCGATCCCTGAATTAATTATTCTTTAATAAAGACATTTCATGTAGTATATATTATTCTTTTGTCGCTTTCTCAATCGAACTTCCCAGGTAACCACACACACACAATTTTCTGGCTGTGCCACTGATATATACAATTTTTATTTATAATAGTGTATACATTAAATTTATAAATTTGTATTATATAAATGGTATTAAACTAATTATTCTTAGTGAGCACAACTTATGTGCTAATATAATTGTTATATTTTAATATAATTAATTTTAATTAGGCATTTAGTTTTAATTGCAAATATACTGCATAATTAGTTTGCATATTGTTCTCTTTCTTTTATGGATTAGTTTTTGACAGTTTAAACCAGATTTTGATGCTTGTCATGTCCAAAACCAGTTTTTGAAGTCAAAAACCCAACCCTGAAATGATGGTATATCACATGCAAAATGAAACTCAAAGTACGCTGCGAACTACTACTAGACTAACCACTAAACAATAAAAAAAATAACAATTTGTATTTCCTCCAATTTTCTTAGCTACTTAATATTGAATGTAATTCTTGTGTTTCTTCACATTAATTTTAAACACATGAAGTTGAGCTTTAAACGTTTCAAAAGCTCTACACTCGCCCCCCCCCCCAAAAAAAAAATTAGAAATATGTTCCGAGATTAAATTAAAACTTCTGATATAAACTGCGATGAAGATAAACTTCTTTGCTTCTAAGAAGCTGAAATCACCCCCCCCCCCCAAAAAAGAAAAACTTCGATATTATATTTTTAGTGTGCACTATATCAAAAATAACTCAGTATTTTTTGTGCACTATAACAATCACAATAAAAATGTACAAGAATATTTCACATAATGGCCGCAACGGCAAATATATTTACGTTCTCTTTCAAAATATCGCAAACATAGAAAGTGCAGACAAAAACACCTTTCACGAAATGTTTACACAATTGCAGAAAAAAAATACTGATTTGATGTGCAGCATATTCTTTGTTGCATCGTCATATAAACAAACAATACATAAATCAATATTTAAAAAAAACAATGTAAATGACAGTTAAATAACATAAAAGATGTACTTACATTTTAGAAGATAATTCTATAGGCCGTTGCTATCCGGACCGACCGGTGCGGATAGCTTACAGGCTATTCGGCCCGTTCTGTAGTGCTGCCATCTATATTTAAATGTCCGTACTAATAATTCACCAATAATTTATTTAAAATTGTATGTTTATTTAGACCAAAGAAAACGAATTTCGTCCGCAATTTCTATTTTTTAAATTTATATTAAAACTGACGCCAACACCGTAGGTAAAGTGGTATAAGTCATCATTTTCAAAATTAATTTTCTCGCTAACTATTTCACTTAGAGACACGGGATTTGTTTCATTAATTTTCTTAGACAAAGAGCAACATTCTTCTAAATATAAAGGGTAAGAAAGAGGGACCGTATAAAAACTAAATTTCGTATTTTAAATGTACACCACCCCTAGTAAAAAAATGCCATATCTGAAAGCTAGTCTTAATTTGACGAACTTTTCTAATTGGAATAGTATGTTTCGATCACTTACGGTTTAAAAAATAATTGCCTTAACATCTATTTTGAATCACCCGGTAACGGTATACTTATAAATCCTTTATTTTTAAGAATTATTATTTAAAACCAAAGAGTTAAATGATAAATTACCATGAATCAGAGTAAACTCTTGCACTTATAAAAAGAAAACCAGTAATAATAATCCATAACTGATTACGAATCAGACTAAAGGTGGTAATATATTACAGAGAACGTGCATGTTAAATCTGTAGAGTCTTATATTCTTTTTTTAGGATTGCCTGTTAGGTGAGAGATGGTATTTAAAATTTTCGAAAATGTTATAATTTGTTACCGAATGACTAGGACTTTGTCCTAAGAATACACACAAATTGAACAATCAGTTAATTAAATTAATAATTCAGTAATTAAATTATTTCTTTATTTTATTATTTTCAAGAGAATATATCATATTACCTTTAAGATTTTAGTTAATCTGAGGCACATGGCTTCTGAATATTTTGATATTAGTTTGAATGTTTTATTGTCATTTATATATAATTCATCACTATTTAGAAGTTCCACAAAACTAGGAAATAAAAATGATTTAAATATTTTAGAGAAAAAAAATGAAATTATTATGATTTTAAGTTTCATTAAAATTTAAATAAATCGTTTGAAGTCAATTCAGTTTCTATTCAGCTTTTAAAAATTTTCATTTATATAATTTTGAATATTTTGTTTAAAAAAATCTCAATAAAAGGATGTATCTTTCTAGATAAAATAGCTGATATAAAAAATGTGATAAAATATTTATTATCACATAGCTTTTAAATGTTTTTACTGGGTATAATATTATTAAATGTAAAATGTTTGTACAGTACATGTATTTTGTGAGTTGAACAGGAATCAACCTCAAAGAAATTGCTTGACCGTACACTATTTCCGACGGTCATAGTATCTTTTGTTGGAGGAATCTTTCCTTTTTTCCAGGAAAAAGAAGGGAAGATTTCCCTCCCCTCCTTTCCTCCCTTTTATGACCTTCATGATCTTGACATGTGGCTTGGTTTTAAATTTTTGTGATTAATATGATAATAGATTAAAATTGAATGCTCTGAAATTACAAAAGCACCTCCTTTACTCAAAAACAAAAGAATTTGGGGGCAAGCCAATATTTGATTAAATATATTATCATATTTACTGAACAACGAAATAAGTTCATGTACAATATTTAAGTAAAAATTATTGGTTTAAAGGGGGGGGGGTGAAGGGAGGATTAGTTTTTTTTTCTGGTTGGCGTTTTTTCCGTTAGAGTTTTTCCTACATTCTTTATGTTTTTAATGTGAAGCTGGAAAAAGCGCCTTCACCCCACTCTTCTACAAATTTGATTTGAAACCAGGATTTAAGTGAAAATACTAATGTTTCTACTGGGGGGGGGGGGGCTTTCAGAGTATGAAACATTTTACTGCAAAACGGATACAAAAAAATTCAAATGCTTAAAAAAATTTCACTTCACCAAAACCTAGGGGCAATGGGGCTACTGTGCATACTGTGCACTTATAAATCAGACAACTGTCCTTGGAAAATTACCTGAATGTCAATTTTCAATGGAGATAAATACAAAATACATGAAAGTACTTCTGTTTGCGCCCTTTCGTGTGCCCACTCCTGCCTTACATTTTTTTATTTCACGCCCCCCCCCCTGCTCATCTAAAAAAATAACCCCTTCAATATTGTGCGTTTTTTCCCGACTTCCTATGGTTACATATTTACATTTTAATAAAATTTAAACTTTCAATTCATTAGTACTCATTTAATGTTGATTTACTGTCATATGGAAGATAAGAGATGGTACTCAAAAGTGTAGGGTACTATTTCGAAACGACTTGCCTTTTATTTTATTGTATTGCAGTATGATCAGCGACCCTTGTTCTTGTTTAGTAAAACAATATAGTTAATTTGATATATTGGTAATTGTATAGTACCTTTTTTTTCTGAAGAAGTATATGTGCTTGGAAAAATGGAGGAGGATACCTTAGTCCGTTCTTATAATGGCTGAACTCTACTAGTACATAACCGATAACATTTATGCAAAACAGATCATACAGTACTTTTATGAATATTTCGCAGTGCCATATTCTCTTTGGTCATTTGATAGTAAAATGAATGGATACATTGTATTGCATTGTGTATTTAAGGCAAACACTACACTTGGGATAATCTGTCTAAGGGATGTCTCAGGCGGCAAACTTTCTAAGGGGTTCAAACGCTTATTCACGTGACATCTAGAGAAAACCGACCAAAGCTCCAGATCGACAGCCGCACGGTAGGTCAGAATCCTTGAATGACTGGTGACAATACTGATGATACTGAATTCTGAGAACCAATTTTCGATGTTTTAAATGTATGAATAGAACAAATGAAATGCTAATTACTTAAATATAAGTGCTGCAAAATATATAAAATAACGTCATTGTTTATTTAGTATTTTGCTTAATATTCTTTAAATATGACAATTTATCTATAAGAATACTTACTCATTTTACCATTTCACGCCATAGGACAAAGTGCTCATAAAACTTAAAAAAGAAAAATGTTATGAGAATGTGTTGTATTAGGGGAAACATTTTTAAAATTTACTTAAATGTGTGCAACTGTACTTGTAACTAGCGCAATGCAAAGTGAAAATTTAAAATCTTAAATGTACTATGCTTATAACTATTTAAAATTAAAAATCATTCATTTTATGACCTGAGAGTTTTTACTTTCCGAACATGTACCATATAAGGAAAGTATTGTAATCATGAAAAAATCTGGAGTGACTCCACTCAATTTTCCGAACACTTATGATTAAGATCATTACCAAGCATTTAAATAAATTTTAATTGATGAATAATTCAAACATACATACCAAATGGAAGCTCAATCGAATGCACCGTTTAAACGCTAAGCGCGCTTTCAAGAATTTCTCCCCATAGGCCATAATGTAAAAGAAATCTTTGTCGTAGCCCTGTAGAAAAACTAAGTCCTATACACACCAAAATCAATACCGGTCTTACGATAGTGGTTTATAACATGTATCCCAATTTGAGCTCAATCGAATGTACCGTTTAAACGCTAGCGCACTTTCAAGAATTTCCTCCCATAATGTAAAAGAAATCTTAGTCGTAGTCCTGTAGAAAAACTAAAAGTCCTATACACGCCAAAATCAATACCGGTCTTGCGACGGTGGTTTATAACATATACACCGAATTTGAGCTCAATCGAATGCCCCGTTCAGGAGCTATCGTGTTCACTCACATATACACAAACAGGGCGCCGGCAGCATAGGGCAAGGGGGGTAAATGCCCCCCCCCTGGATTTTTGTATGCAGTGTTTTCCCCTGCTTTTTGCTCTTTCCAACATGGTAACCATGCGTTGAAGTAGTCTTTACCCCCCCCCCCTTGAGTAGTCTTTGCTTCCCCCTGGAGTAGTCTTTGCCCCCCCTGGGAAATATTCTGCCGGCGCCCACACACACACACACACACACACATCTCGTAAAAATAGCATAAATGAATTCAGAAGACCTCAAAACGTGTAAATACACCAAAATCTCGAATTCGATTTTTTTCATGATTACAATACTTTCCTTACATGGTACACCCTCCAAAAAAGGTATTCGAGCAAGAGAGAAATTTCCTATATTAGATTTACGAATAATAATTGAGTTTTTGAAAAATGCACAACTTTACGGAAATACGAAATGTCGCATTTATACATAGCCTAATTCATATTCTATGATAAATAATTTTTAATATACGAAACCAACGTAGGAAATTTCTCTCTTGCTCGAATACTTTTTTTGGAGGGGTACATGTTCAGAAAGTACAAATTCGACTTCGAGATTTTGGTGACACGTTTTGAGGTCTTCTGAATTCATTTATGCTATTTTTACGAGGTGTATGTATGTATGTGTGTGTGTATGTGAGTGAACACGATAGCTCCTAAGCGGGGCATTGGATTGAGCTCTAATTGGGTATATATGTTGCAAACCACCGTCGCAAGACCGGTATTGAGACCGGTCGCAAGACCGGTATTTATTATCGAATGGGCAAATAGGGACTTTGCCCAGGGGCCCAATTTCAAATGTTGTTCTGAAATATTCTTTTTTATATCAAACTTTTATGTAAAGTAAAACAAATTTCATAGATGGGGCTCCCAAATTCATCAATGCCCCAGGCCCCTGATGCTCATAATCGGGCCCTGCTTTCGTGAGATACTACATCTTTAGAATTGTATTTGTTTGCCTCATTAAATTTATTTTAAGAAAACGAACACGACGTGAGGAGCCCTCATCCCTTATGTAAAAGTTAATTAAATTTTATTAAACCAAAGCTTTATATATATTGCAAACTTGAAGTATGTTTAAAAAAATAATAGTTTACATAAAAATATATGTAAAATTCATTAAAAAAAATAATAAGCAAAGTTAACAAGCGAGGATTATTTCCGATGAATTTAATGATCGTTAAAATTGGAATTGTATAAAAAATTTGCAAAATTGTTTGTTTCATTTGATAATTTTACATACGTTTAAAATAACGTCATGAATACATTAAATATGTATAAAAGAATTTTCATGCAATTCTATTTCCAGTCGTCAAACCTTTCGGAAACTTACGATTGCCTTTATTGTAAAGCTTACACTGAATTTCATTAACGGGAATTTAAATTTTTGTAGTTTTATACCTCATATTAAAAGCTTACTCATTTCAGACCAAAGCTTAAATATAAATTTTAAAAATAGAAATTGCGGACGAAATTCGTTTTCTTTGGTCTAAGTAAACATACAATTTTAAATAAATTATTGGTGAATTATTAGTACGAACATTTAAATATAGATGGCAGCACTACAGAACGGGCCGAATAGCCTGTAAGCTATCCGCACCGGCCGGTCCGAATAGCCACTCTGCTTAGCTTACAGACGAAACTTAGGTTATAATTTGATACACAGTCCTCAACAAAATAAAATCTTTGGTATGGCACTCCATATCAAAATATCTCGTGACCAACCTTTCTGAAATTATAAATTTGATAATCAAGATACAAGATATGTGTTACAACTTTCATTAACTAAAATTTGCTGTGGGTCATGATTGGGCTCCAGCAGAAAAAAAATTGAGATTTTTAAAGGAGTAAAAGTTATGCGATGGAAACAAATGATGCAGGGTTGGCTAGTTTTTGACAGTTTTAACCATGGTTTAAACCATGATACTTTTACTTTTAACCCATTTGTGCCTGGATATTTTTGCGACTTTCTTCGATTTTTACTGATAACAGAAATAATAGATAAATTTCTGATGTCAACTTCTTGAACAAGGGATGATTTCTTTTAAAATCATTATGCATAAAAATCGAAATATCAACATCCTACTTGGTCATGTTAAAATATTTTGCAGAGTTGAGGCTAGATACTCACGAATAAAGCGTAGGAAAAATAAATAACGTGTTCGACTAATACAGAAAATGCCGTCCCAAAAAAGGGACACTAGGCATAAATGGGTTAAGTGTTTTACTTTATTGCAAAATAGCTTGTACTTTAATATCTGCAATGAATTAATCAATTAATATTTAGAAAAATAAAGCACTATAATCAGTAAAAAATGCTTATTTTGTTTACATCTATCAGGTTTATTTATTTTTAAGAAGTAAGACCATTATGTACTTTGTAAGGATGTGCTTACTCATAGCATTCAAGTCCCAAAATTTTTTACTAATTCTATTTTGAATGGAAAACTTTAGTATACTGATAGTTAAAACGATCTATCTGATCTTTATCTCTTTAGTCTAAATGAGTGAAATTGCTATGCTATTGGCTATTCCTAAAAGCCTTTTCAATTTAGATATTTAGATTAAACCAAAAATAAACTTCATGTTTCTTCTAGGAAATGTTTACCCATACTTTAGTTTGAAATTTTTGAAAAACTGCAGAATATTATTCATTAATTACATATATCAGCGGCGTAGCCAAGGGGGATAGGGGAGCAGTGGCGGCTCGTGGGATACAGCAAGTCCAGCCGGGCTGCACTTGAAATTATCAGCACATACTTTAAAATAATTTATTCTACTAATTTTCCTAAATTCAGATTAGAATTGTGGAATTCCTACGGTAAATTAAAAAAATCTCCGAAAAAAAAACAAACAAACAAAAAAAAAAACGTATTGTGGCCGGATCGCTCATTCAGAAAAAAAGCACTTTAATCTTCCCGCAATTCAATTGGGAAAATCTTTGGTTCAGCCCAGAGCGCTGAAAAGTAAATTGGCAGCACCGTTGCCATGACAACGACTACGTAAGCAGCCTCTCCGGCATAGAGAGTATGCAGCTGATACAGCCGATGAACGATTTTTTAACGGCGGCTGAACTTGAGAACTCGACTAACTGATTGGCTCGGACGAGGAGTGTGGGAAGGGGTAAGGAGAATATATGTTTGGAAAATTCTCGACTTTATATTGCCGAATTTATCAAGAAGGTAAGCCTGAATAGACGCTTATGAATGGACAATTACCCATCAAAGCAGTATTGTTTTTTAAGTAAGCAAGAACTGGCATTTAGAGGACATGGCGAGTGAGAAAATTCTTTAAACATGGGAAATTTTAAAGAGCTTTTGAAATTATTGATATCTGAATTAAAACAACGCCTTTTTATGGGGACATCACTGACCGATTCGCATGTTTAAAATAAAGGAGGATTGATTTGACTTATAAAAAATAAGTAAGTTTTCTTTTTTTTTTTTCTTTTCTTCTCAAGTTATCGTTACAAAAGAAAATTCTAAGGAAACTACGAATCAGATACGGATTAATGCAATTTTGAGGATAAGAGCGGCTGGTTGAAAATTATGTCCATCTTATGGAAGTAAAATAGGATCTCTTACATTTTTTTATGTAATTTATTTTTTTCCCCCTCGGTGAGGGCTTAATCCGCCAGCTTTCGAATTCAGTAACAAATATTTTCCAATCCTGTCCGGAGGAAAGGGGGGGGGCTCATATGCTTCCGGCTGGTACATTAATGGTACAAGTACAGTCTAGTACCGGGTGTGCGGTCTCATCTCAGACCGGCTGGAAGTTCACTGATCGCTGAACTTTTCTCACTGCAAGAAAAACCGTGCACTTCGAACGACAGTCTAGACATCTACCTCCCTTCTCCGTTCAAAGCTATCTGGCCCCTTGCTCGGGGTTCTTGCATCATCTGGGGGTCAAACTGCCCCCTGACAAGCTTATTGGCTTAGCCTGCCCGTACGTCATGGCGGCTCCTTTCGGTCTGATTCATAGAACTAGGATAGGGACGTAGAAGAGAAATGAGTATGGAGATTCCGACCGCAACACCTACGGGAGGACGGGCGGAAGGAGGGATAGATTTCCTACTGGTGGGCGTTTTCCGTTTTCCAGATCTCCCTTCGGGTCGCGAAACAACTCGAAAACATATTGTACGGCAATCACATTGTGTTGAAGTGCAACTGTTTATGTCGGCATCCTATGCTGGCATTCAGCATCGCAGGGCGCAACGATACACTAGTGTACTGGTAATTCTTACCATACTACTTTAATGATTTTTATACACAATAGGCTTTTATAAGCTCGTCTTTGCACGTTCGTGTGTGCCTGCAACATATTACCCTTTACTTAGGCTGTCATATGACTAATGATCTCTTTCAAGTACTTGTTAAACATCTTTGCCGCTTGGTGTGTTAGTTGTTTGACAAACGACTACGACTCTTTTGTACATAGCACGTTTACACCATAGATCTTCTGTTCTATGGTTTGCACTAAAATGGTACTTTTTTTTATGAATACATGGGATGCACTTAATAGAGTATAGTGGATTTTTCTGTTTGGCTTGTCCACTTAAAAGTAATTGAAAGAATATTCACAAAAGCAGCGGTAGAGTTGAAAGGAGTAACTTATCTGATTCTTTCGATTTATTCTGATCGTTCGGCGTTCTTGAAATAAATATTTTTCAGGCATTGCTATATTACAAAACAGCTTTAAGCACATGCACATGAAGACTTTTCTTTCAAATCTACGACTTCACTGTTTTGCAGTTTTTAATTTCTAGCTATTTCACTCGCGGAACTTAAATCTCTGAAAAATGTCGTTGGCAGGTATGATCCTCACCGTACAAGAAATTGCTAACAAAGTGTGTTCTACATAAATTTATTAGTAAAAACAAAAGTTTTGAAGAAAAAATATCATTTTAATTTTATAATTCTGTAATCGGCTATAAATTACGTCGATAATGAATCAGTTTATAGAAACTACGACATAAATTTTTCAATGATTAATATTTTAAAGACCTGTCATCTGATAAAACACCTTGCATCACAATTTTTCATAGGACCACTCAAAATGTAGCAAAGAAATGTAATAAGAATGTCCTAGGAAAAGGGAGCAGAAACGTTTTTCCATCTACATGGTAGATTTTGGATTGTGTGTGATTAGGGCGAACCTGCGCGAAGGGTATCTGCCTAAGATGGAGGATGCCTTGGTAGGAGGACTTTCTAAGGCGTTCTAACGCGTATTCACATTACATTTGGAGAAAACCTACCTAAACTCCAGACCGTTTGATTGACGACCGCGCGATGGGACCCGGACCTTCACACTTCGGTCGTCTACCATTTCAGTGATATAACCACTGTGCCATGGTGAGGCTCGTATATGGTACTGTGGGAAATTCATAATTTATTTTTTTTAATTATGTATATTTTTTAATGCCATCAATTTTTCAAATTTTGGTACAGAAAAAATAAATGTCCGTTTCTATTTCTGTGATTTTATCACTGCCCTACTGGCGATCCTAAGAAAAATTACCTTTTAAGTTTAAAAATTTGTAAATTTTGATATCAATTTAAAATACGAGAGAGAGAGACTAATTTTATGAAAAATAATAGTAATAATAATAATTGTTATGTTTCATAGCGATAGCATTAACATTTTCACTCATGTAATAATCGCATTTTTTTGCCAGTTTTTCATGGTGAAAGTCTAGGTGCGACTATTATGAGGGGAAAATCTAGTACATAATATTGGAACTCTAAAGCTATTTTTTCTGCTTCAAAATGGGGGTGCGACAATTATGTGAGGGCGACTAGGTATAGCCATACATTTTTTAGCTAAACAGCACAGTGTCGTCAGGCCATTATTCAGAGCAAACTTAACGTTGGTGCTTGTCAAAAGTAGCGATTTTTGTTGATCGCGCCGAAACTAATACAGCTGATTTTCAGTCGGAACATATAAAAGGAAATAACTTTCTTAGTGGAGCAAAGTGAAGATCTCACTATAAATATAATGAGCAGATGTTCTTTATTTTCGAGGACGCCTTGAATACTGAAAGCAAATATTTAAATACCAAGAACACTATGAATAGTAATTGTTCCTTCAATGAAAACAAAACTGTTTCGTCTATAAAAAAACTTTAAAATAGAATACTGTATTGCACTAGTTTCTGCTTTTATTTGACTTTTAAAAATTAACTAGCTGCCTCAAAATAGAAATTTTGGTCACGTTACTATAAATAAATACTATGATATAAACATTAGGGTGATAAATACAAAAATATTCTGCAGCATTTTATTTGAAAAATATGTAGTGAAATTTACGATCGAAAATTAAAAAATATGATTGAAATATTTATTATCCTACATAAATATTATCATCGAGCTACGCCATTTCACTTTGCATCTTACCTAAATAATCTTTTTTTCTTTCTTTTTTTCTTTTCCTCCTTCTCAGCTGGCTCTGCGAACTCAAACGCACGTAATCGCCATCAATCATACCAGCAAGGTTGAAAGCCTTGAAAGCTATTTGCTGAACAAGTTGTCACTCAAACTACGCAAAGAGGCTTTACCGCCAATTAACCCAGTCCTCAACTCGAGGGTGGGGATTACGAATCACATGACCTGGTGGTCGAAGCAAAGCATGGCGATTTCCTATCTAGTCCTTAAAAGATCTATGGTCTGATTCACTAGAGCAGGTGCCTCTCCCATGACTCGTCTGTCCTTTTGAAAGTAAGGAGCTTAAAATCGCTCTTTTCAACTGAGAGTCCGATGTCTGGCGCTGTCATTGTCCTTCTAGACACTCCGTCGCCGTTCGCTTATTCCATCGTGCAGGTGCACTAAGGGGGCGATGGTATACCGCCAAGAATAACGATTAGTACGCATGCGCGAGTTGAATGTTGTAAACATGATATCATTTCTGCGATATTCCCTGATATTCACCAATGTTTGAAATAGTATATTGAAATGAGTATATCGCTAAAAAATTGGACTAAATGAAAAAAAAAAAAAAAAAAAAAAACATTAGGATGTTATTTCTGAATGATAAGGTTATAAAATAATTGAAGAAATTCTCTTAAATGTTTTTAAAAAGGATCACTTTTAATTAATATCTGCCAATATCGGCAGATGTCGTAAATTCAATGTATGACATTCAGAGACTTTCAAAATATTGCCCGATATCGGTGGACATTCGTCAATATCTTTGTGCTACCTGGGTATAAAACTACTCTTTTGAACTATATATTATAATAATATATTGTAATAAGAAAAAAAAATCCAAATGTTTCGTTTTAAGCTTTTGTTATACTCTTATAAAACAAATAAATTATTAGGAAATTTTCAGAAAAAAATTCTTCGTCGTAGAATTACGAGGCAAAATTTATGTTAGGTTATAACCAAGGTTTTACAACATAACTGATTAACTATGCACGATTGATTTCCTTTATTATATGAAATTTCCTAGTTAAAGTACTACATTTAACTAAAAGATGTATAAAACATGTATTTATCATTATTTCAAAATGACAGTAGAACTTATTTTTAAGCAAATGATTTGTATTGAAGTAGTATTTTGTTTCGTATTTGTCTTATCCCTTCCCCCCCCCCTCTTCCGACGACAAATTACTACTTGCTTATACCATAGAGGAAAGTGGAGAGCGCTTCTTCTAAGCTTCCAATACAATGTATTCGTAACAAAATTGTATTCCTCCGCGAGAGGAAGATGGAACCATTGGAGACCAAAAAAAGCAGACGAACCCTATGTAGATACATTGATTACGGCGATTGAATGACTATATTGAACTTTCTTCTTTACGAAAAACGATTGAGAAACGACAACGAAAGTAGAATTAAAAATAACGGAACTCAAAAGAACGTACAGCATGCAACTGAACAATTTTCTTTTAAAGATAATATGTTTTTCACGTATATTTAATATCGCAGGTGTTAGTTTCGCTTTAGTATTTTCAATTCATAGACGGATTAATGATATTTTGTGGGCGTTGGCCGTTAGTTGAAATTTATATCATATTACAACAAATAATATTTCTTAACATTTGAATTACATTAGCTTTCAAATATAAACAAATAAAATATGCAATCGTTGCAAGACAATCAGTTGTTATATTGTATGATAATACAAATTTAAAAAAATAATTTAGGATACACATAGTTCTAAGTTAGCAATTAAACCATAAACGGTACAGATAAATGTTCCTTTTCTTCATTACTTCGCAATTAACCAAAATTATTAATCAAAATACACGGATCAAAGCAATACAAACAGAAACTGAAAACACAATTAAACAAACCATACTTTATAAATTTAAAAGGCCGATTTTCATTTTTCAACGTTTATAATACATTATGTAAGAATATCAAAGAATTTTACAACCGTTTATACAATCGAAATAATTTTTTTTGACATTCCAGATACATGAACATTACATCTGCCATACAGGTTAAACTGTAGTAGGTGAAAAAAAAATAAATGCTAGTCCTAATAAAGTATATTAAAAATAATTATTTAACCTGTGAAAAGTGACACTAGGCTTCTTTACATCTTACGTATTAGTGCAATCAGTAACACAACAGGCTACCATCTCTATTTTAAAACGTAGTAAAACAAAGCTCTATCACCATACAATAACAAGGGCTTCCCGTTAATCTTCTGGGCTCCAATCAAAAGAAAATAGTTCCGCGGCGGAAAGTTTCTGGAAACGCTATGTGCGTCGGTTGCTCCCTCCACTTTCCTCTGTGGCTTATACAGAGCGCGAGCTAGGAAGTTAACCCATTTATGCCTAGTGTCCCCTTTTTGGGACGGCATTTTCGCTATTAGTCGAAAACGTTATTTATTTTTCCTAGCCTTTGTTCATGAGTATTGAGCCTCAACTCTACAAAATATTTTAACATGACCAAGTAGGATGTTGATATTTCGATTTTTATGCATAATGATTTTAAAAGAAATCATCCCTTGTTCAAGAAGTTGACATCAGAAATTTATCTATTATTTCTGTTATCAGTAAAAATCGAAGAAAGTCGCAAAAATATCCAATCAAAATGGGTTAAGAGATCAAACTCATTTGCTCAAAACTGTGTGTGTCAGTGTTGAATTCGACCGAGCAAGGAGAGAGAGATGCTAGCTGCCTGAGAACTCAGCGGAGAAGAAACTCGATGAAGGGTGAAGGGTGTTTAAATAGTACGGCTTTCGGCGCAGAGAGAGGGAAATTTTCTTTAGTTGTTTTATTGATTCAAGATTCGAATTACTGATTCGAATCATCGAAGTAGTGAGTGAGTTGAGATTCGAATCAGTAAAATGAGTCGAACCGCCCATCTCTACATCCCAGAGTACGAGCTTCAAGAAAACTGGTGCAACAGCATTTCATTTGGCCGGGAATGAACAAAGACGTTCGCGATTGGACACGCTCATGCTTCGAATGCCAAAAGTCAAAAATCGTCAAGCACACGAACAGCCCGTTACAAAGATTCGACTTGCCGATTTCAACATGTACACATAGACATAGTCAAGCCGTTGCCACCCTCCAATGGGTTCACATACCTTCTCTCGTGTATTGATAGATTCTCCCGCTGGCCTGAGGCCATTCCCATAGCGGATATCTCCGCGGATACCATAGCGAAGCAGTTTTATAATTGCTGGATTGCACGTTTTGGAGTTCCTGAGCGGATCACAACTGATCAAATACGTCAGTTCGAGAGTCAGCTTCTCACATCTTTGACCAAGTTCTTAGGAACTCACAGAGTGCGCACTAGCCCATACCACCCGCCTGCGAATGGAATTTTAGAACTTTTCCACAGGTCCAGAGGCGGCCCGAGGGGCGCGCGGGGCCCCAGGCGAAGCGCAAGAGCGGGGCCTCTTCTCTATCAAGTCTTATGCGATAGCAATAAAATGGCCCAGGAGCGGGGCCTCTATAAGCGCGGGGCCTTAGGCGATCGCCTACATTCGCACCCCCCTTGGGCCGACCCTGACAGGTCTCTAAAACAGTCTATTAGGTGTCTCACAGCCGTTCACTGGACTGATGTGCTACCTACCGTCCTGCTCCGTCTGCATTCCGCTTTTAAAGAGGATCTTAATGCTAATCTATGGTGTGAGTCTCCGGCTGCCCGGAGAACTCTTACACGCAGACATTGCATCTTCTTGTGTCAGCCCATAAAACTTTGTCCAACAGCTAAAAGATTGTATGTCAGCTCGCCGTCCCGTTCCTGCTAGTGCTCATTGCTCAAAAACGGTGTTATACACAAAGAGCTGGAAAATTCGACGCACGTATTTCTACGACATGATGGGTTACGAACTGCATTCGCACCCCATTATACCGGCCCCCATAAAGTCCTGGAGAGAGACAACAAACAGAAAACTTTTAGAATTCTGGTGAACAACAAGGAAGCGGCCATTAACATTGATCGCCTCAAGCCGTCAACCCCGATAAATAGAAAGACCTTCAACGGGAGAAATGACGTCACAATTGTTAGGCCAACCTTTTTCCCTACTCCGAGTAGGGAACATATTTAAACGTATTAACTCGCAATTTTTTCTAGTATTATAGTATTTATTGTATTTATTGTATTATAGTATTTATTGTAGAGTTTAAGATAGTTACCATGAAATTAACTTCTTGAACAATTAAAAATTGATTAATGAAAAAGTAGTTTATTTAGTTTTTCCCCCTTAGTAGAAGCATTAAAACTTTTAGAAAAAAGCTAAAAAAAAGTTTAATATTAATTATATCGTTTCCAAAACTCTTAATTATCACCTATAAAAAATAAAGAAAAACAAGTACATAGACAGTTTGAATTGAAAAATATTTATTAAGTAAAATATAAAGGTTTTCACATTATTTACATTTATAAACATATTCATATTCAATTAACAATGAATAAATTTATCTTTGTAATTTGATTGAAATACCCTTCTTAGTTTTAAAAGTTCATTTTGAAAATAATTGAATACCAGAACAGCATAAATCTCAAAACAGTATTATTCAATCTAACCAAATTCTGCTACTAAATCACACTCCTAATCTGATATTTTAGCTACAAATGTCACCAGTACCTGAATTAAAGTTCTTAAAAAATCATTTTAACTTTCAATATTATGAAAACAAATAATCTAACATAACAATCAATAGTTGTAGTATACAATTTTTATGTCTCTGCATTTTGAAATATTGGAAGATGAGTTTCAGTACTTTTATTTTTTACATAAATAAAAAACTATTCAGAAAAGTATTAGACAATGAATAACTACACAATCACAAATACATTATAAAATTAAAACAAGAAACATTATTTACAAAAACAATTTTGAAGCTTTATATTCTTATATGCTTTAAAATTTTGTTAAATTTTATTCTAAATGTTTTAAAATAAAATTAGTTAATATTAACTTTATGTTATATACAAATTTAAAATGTACTTGATTGTAGTTTTAAAGTGGATTGGAGTATATTGATTGTCAAAATAACAATTTACACTGGATTTAGCGCCAGTAATTTTCGCTTTTTACTTTGCATTTCTGTGAAATTAAGGTCATCATTTACTTTTTTACAATAACTTTTTAAAAACGTGTTTGTTGACTTTTTGATGATTTCTTTAGATATATAAGTAGATGTATGACCATTTAAACAAATCTCTAAAGGTAAATAATTTTCCGTTGCGTTAAGAGTCTCAGTTACTTAATACAACTCAATACTAATACTAAAAGATCTGCTACTCAAACTAATGCTAAAAGATCTGCTACTAAAAGAGTACTATTTAATACTAAAAGATTTGCACTATATCTATGGGCTGTTTTACTTAACCCATTCGTGCCTGGATATTTTTGCGACTTTCTTCGATTTTTGCTAACACCAGAAGTAATTCATAAATTTCTGATGTCAAATTTTTGAACAAAGGATGATTTCATTTAAAATCGTTATGTATAAAAATTGAAATGTCAACATCCTACTTGCCATATTAAAATATTTTGTGGAATTGAGGTTCAATACTCGCGAATAAAGGCTAGGAAAAATAAATAACGTTTTCGAATGATAGCGATATTGCCGTCCCAAAAAAAGGACGCTAGGCATAAATGGGTTAAACCAATTAAATTAATCTGTTCATATAAAAAATCTATTAAATCATCTCTTCTTTCAGGAACAATTAGCTTTAACTCGCAACAAATATTTTTTACTAAAGATTTTAGCATAAGCGTAAAGTTTTCAAAATTATTGGGGGGGCCGGGCCCCATAACCACATATATCCACGTCAGTGGCGTAGCCAATGGGGGGGGCTAGGGCGGTGATAGCCCCCCATGAGGAATTTTTAACCATACAAAATATATATTCTTCACTCCCTTATCATACACCCGTACCGTATACATATATGTGAGTTGCAGAAGTCGTAACCCCCCCCCCCATGAAAAACATCTGAACTTTTCTTCATTTCATACTTTACATTGCATAATCTGATTTTAATTAACCAGAGCCTGGAGAGGGCAGCTTATACCCAGCATACACACACAGGTTCTCTGAACGTCTATTAACGTTCAGAAAACGTCTTCTGAACGCTAATAGACGTTCAGAGAACCTGTGTGTGTTTGCTGGGTAGTAACATTGTGTGTTACGTGGCGTCACAATGAATAATACTAAATCATGATTGAAATCGAAAGAAAAATTTTAAAAGTACAAGTAAAGGTTTTTTTTAAAACGTTTGTAAATGGCATGAAATACTTTATGTTAGTATAAATTAGTTTTCTTCTAGTGGTAAATTATTGGGTGGGCTCAGCCCCTATTCACAATTTATTGGGGGGCTCGATCCCCGCGGGCCCATATAACTCTACGCCTATGGATTTTAGATTGTTTAATTTATCAAATGAAAAACCATTGTAATTTATAAATTCATGCAATAGAGATAGCAAATCATTTATATTTGTAAATTGCATTGGGTATTTAAAATTGTTATGCTCAGTTATGGGTACTTTATGCAAAAAACCCTTACCATTAAATTTTCATCTATTATTATTGATAACGATAACTCGTACTGGCAATGAAGATATTTTTAAAAACATAACTGTATTTTCAGCTTTAACAATCGTAAACACATCTGGAATTTGAATATCTTTTAGTAATAATAATAATTCTTCCAGAGTTTGAAAAGAAGTTTTTGATTGATATTCTTCAAATGATTTCACACTTAATTCAACAGTCTTTTGCAGTTGCTCATTTTCTCTCTTTTCAGCTTTGTTTTCTGGAGCTTCTCTGGCCTTGATATGTTTTGATAAATATGCAGGACAGCCATGAAAAATTGTAGGCAAAGCATCATCCTTAAGCAGGGCCCGACTAAGACATTTGCGGGCCCAAGGCCTAGTACATTTTGGGGGCCCCTATATGGCTATCAGGGGCGGGGATACCGGGCCAGGGGGGGGGATACCGGGATATATTGCCCCCCCCGAAATTTTCGGATTAGTGATCACAAGACTAATGCCGTGCAGAAATTCCATCTTTTTATACACATAAAAGTTCATATCCCCCCCCCCCCGAAATTTTTTCCTGGCTACGCGCCTGATGGCTATGCTTTCTCTACCCCCATAGAAGAAGCCTGCATAGTGTATGCGTTTTAGTTAAATTTATTTAGTGTCATTAAAACCTAACAAACAGAAGATACTTATCTATTAGCACTAAACCAGGGTTAATATATAATATACCAAGGCCAGTGACATGGTGTCTTTTTCTAATGTTTACACTATTAGATCCTATTTATAGAATATCATTTCACTGCACGAAATTCTAAAAAAATTATTAATACCGAATATCAACCTGTGTTTGGAAGTAACTGGCGTTGCTTTCTTACCTTTGTATTATAGTAAAAAATGAACAGTAAATCTTCATAGATAATCTATAGAAGGAATTTTAATGAGGTTTGAATATGTATTTTTCTAGTGATTTTAATGTAATGCTTTATTAGTATAAAGAACAACCTTAACTTATGAAATCTGATTTGGTTCATGGTATCACTTCACATTTTATCATTATTAAATATTAATTATATCCGTGCTTAAAATGTAAATTTGATTACCAGTATTGTTTGATTAAATTACATTTAGTAATATTTGAACAATTTTTAAAAATCCAGCACACTAAATTTAGAAATGAGAATAGATTTCAAACATAATCATAAACAAAATTTATTAACATACTTGTTTATCAGGCATTGATTTTAATATGTATGAATTTGACTTCTTTCAAACTAATATTTCATTACAATTAAATATTAAGTGAATATCAATACCCAATAAAACAAATTTGATTAGTGTATTACTTCTTTAAATGACATGCATACAGTAACATAAACAACAAGATTAAAAACTAGTAGTCTAAATTAAGAAAACAGGAATTATTTAAAACAGAAATAACCACAAACAAAATTTATTAACATTCTTGCCAAACAGGATTTGATATTAACACAAATTCAAATTGTAGTTTATTACGATCCAATGGTTAAGTCAATATATATACTTAATTAGGCAATTTTGATTAGGATTACTTGATATGACATTCAGTAGCATAACAGCAAATTAAAAAAAAAAAAAACCTAGTACAGTAAATGATGAAACACTAATATATTCAAGATGGATATAATCACGAATAAAATTTATTAACATACCTGATCAGCAAGCAGTTTTTATACAGAATTTGACGTGTTATATTTCATAATATGAAGTGAATTTTAAATTAAGAAACAAGAATATATTTAAGAGAGAAATAATGACAAACAAAATTTAACATTCTTGCCTAACAAGATTCGACACGCCCGTGAGTTAAATTGTTTCAAGCTAATATTTCATAACAATTCAATGTTAAGTCTATCAGTACCAATAAGGTAAATTTGAATTCAATCTCAAGTGATTATCAATAACAAATATAGTAAATTTGGTTAATATTACTTGTTTAAATGACATACAGTAACATTCAGAAAAATTAAATGGAAAAAAAATCTAGTACTCTAAAGAAAGAAATAGGAATAAACATAAGATTACATAATGAGATACGAACAAAATTTATTAACATACTTGTTTTGTTTAGTAAGCATTGATTTTAACATATACAGCATTTTACTTGTTTTAAGCTAATATTTCATAATGTCAAGTCATTACCAATGCCCAATAATGTAAGGGTATAGCTTTACTATTACTTGTTTAAATAACATTCAGTACTATAACATTAAAAAAAACACCAATTCAATAAATTAAGAAATAGGAATATATTTAAGACAGAAATAATATCATGAACAGAATTAACATTCTTGCTAAACTAGATTTGATTTTAATACATATGAATTCAATTTGTTTCAAGCTCGTACTTAATTACAATTAAATGTTAAGTTAATATCAACCAATGACTAATAACTTCAATTTGATTTTTGACTAACGTTACTTGTTTAAATGGCATTCAGAAACAGACTGTGAAACAGATATAATCATAATGAAAATTAAATAATGCATATCATTTTAAGATCTTTTTATAAATACTGATTTTGGTAACTAAGCTCATTTAATCATTAAAAAAAAAATTAATCACTTACTAACGATGAAATTTCATACAAATGCTTTTTTTCTTGATTTTTTGGCAGCAAAATCATTAATGATATCATCAAATTCTATTTGTGAAGTGATTTCACTTTCAATACTTAAAATAGAAAAAGCTTGTAAATTTTCTTGTGATAATGAGTTTCTTGTTCGACTCTTTATTCTTTTCAAAACTGAAAAAGACCTTTCACTTATACAGTTGCTGACAGGAATAGTTAAAAAGATTCTGAAAGCAGTTTCTACATTTGGAAAGGTGTGGGATATGTTTAAAATCCTCATATGCTTCAGACACTCCACAGGAGAACTTAGTTCCTTCAAAAAAGGCCTAAATTGGAGAAACTCATCTGGAAAACTTTCTTCGATGTCATCTGAATAAACTTCCTGAAATTTTTTTGCAGATGTTATGATATCTGATTCAGACAATGAATTATTGCATACAAAACCAAATCTTTTTTCAAGATAAGAGTATGCATTCATTCTTTTTTGAAGCTGTGACAAAAGTGCATCACAAATGACATAATGGCATTCAACTCTGAATGCATCTTTGGGAGTAAAATGCCATTCAGTTTCCGGCTTTTCATCAAGCCTTCGTGATATATATTTTTTCCTTTGGATAGAGTAAGTAGAATCAACAAAGGCTTTTGCTTCAATTTCATACGTATCCAACTTTTCCCGTACTACTTTTATAAATTCAATAAGAGAATTGTATAATGGGACAACAGAAGAAATATTTAACAAACTGCTTTGAAAAGTTTTGTTGGTTTTTTCAATGCGCTGAAGAATTGTATCCCATATTATCAACAATACTGCTGTCTCAAATTTCTCCATTTTATTGTGCAAACTGCGCGCTTCATTTCGAGTTGCAGCAGGCTCTGCTTCATTTGCTGTAATATCATGCAAAGCTTGTCGGACAGAAATGTATCCTTGTCGTAGGGCTTTTGTTGCGTCAGCTTCAGCAGACCATCTTGTGTCTGACAAGGATTTTAATTTTAATGCAGTTTGTGAACTCATTAGTGCCTGCATCAAAATCTGCCATCTGCGAGTGGAGGCTGAAAAAAAATTGTAAACATTCTGCACAAATGTGAAGAATATTACAGCCTGCTGGCATGATTCTACTGCATTCGTTCCTACAAGATTTAACGAATGAGCAGAACATGGCACAAAATCTGCTAACGGGGATATTTCTTTAATCCTGGCCTGTAATCCGGAATACTGACCTGCCATATTGCTGGCATTATCGTAGGACTGACCTCTACAGTCTAAAATATTCAAATTTACAGTATCAAAAAGATTTAAAATACAATTTGTTAAAGATAATGAGTCATGACGATTTAGAGGCACAAATTTTATAAATCGCTCTTTTGGTTCACCTTCTTCATTAACGTATCTCAAAACAACTGCCAGTTGATCAATATGGGTTATGTCTGGAGTTGAATCGACAATTAATCCAAAATATTTTGCTTTTTTAACTTCTGATAAAATGTGACACAAGACTTTTTCAGACATCAGTTTTAGGAACTCTGTAACAATTGTAGAAGAGAGATAACTAACTCTTCCTGTACCAGGATTACCTTTGGTTGCTAAATGATTGGCAATAAAAGGGTCAAACTTTGCAATAAGTTCGATACAGCCTAGAAAGTTTCCATTGCTAACAGACCCCACTGTTTCATCATTTCCAAAAAGTGGAAGCCCTCTCTGTGCCAAAAATTTGACAGTTTCAACAACTCTAATGAGTACATTACGCCAATAAGTACATTCAGTCTCACGCTCTGTGATCATCTGCTTATCTATGCGACAAGAGGAAACTGCACGAAGAGATAGTGTACATACACTATCTCTGTGTATCTGAGAATTTTCGTGTTCATTGAGTCTGCTAGCGATATTCTTCCAGTCAGAAAATCCTTCAATACAAAGTGCTTGTCGACTGGTTGAGAACAGTTTGCAAGCATAACAAAATACAGCTGTCTTTGATGGCGAATAGATCAGCCAATCCCTTTTAATTTTTTCCTTATTTTTATGTCTAAAAAAATTGTGTTCTGTCAAAATGCGACTTTTGTCTGTGCACATTTTCCTGGAATTTTTAATTTCAGAAATATTCTGATTTGGTTTTTTAGCAACAAAATACTCACGCATTTCTTCAGTTATTCTTTCAGGCCAAAGTCCTGGATCATCCGAATAGGTGTTAGAAGAGGTAATTTCGACTTCAGATCGACTAGCTCCATCCTTGTCATGTTCAGCTTCTGTATCATAGATACTAGTAGACGTAATTTCGACTTGAGATCGACTTGCTTCATCTTTGCTATGTTCAGCTTCTGGATCATAGGAGCTACAAGAAGAAATTTCGATTTGACATCGACTTGCTTCATCTTTGCCATGTTCCGCTTCTGGATCATAAGCAACTTTGACTGGAGATCCACTTGCTCCATCTTTGGCATGTTCAGCTTCAGGATCTTTGCTATTTGGATTCTGTTCCTGTAAACCGATATTTTCATTTGAATTTGTGGTATTTCTCTGAGAAATCTCAAGTTCACTATCACTAGTTTCTTCTTCATTTTCCTTTTCAGTCACGGTACGGGCTACTAAATATTGTCGTAAGCTTTCTTTCATTCGCTTAGCTTGATGTTCCTCATTTTTTTTTTTAGACCGTTTCTGAGAGCCGGACAAATACTTTCGGGGATGCATTTTAATTTAAAATAAATCAACTGAATTATTCTCACAATACGTGCAGATTACAACTTCACTTCAAGCATGCTAACGTATGACGTTCAGATGTTCATTCAAACCACGTGATTCAAAGGAGTCCGGGCGGAAACAACAACAACCATTTTTTTCATTTTGACTGTTGCCACTATCACAGAAATAAATCCAATAGTTGTCAGTTAGAGAAAGACAGAGTCAATGCGCAAATGAATGCGCATAAGTTGCTCTTCAAATGACGTCAAGAGGGTGAATCTTAGGTGGTAGAATGTTTTGGACCTTCACATGACGTGTATTCGGTCGTTTGTTTTGCACTGAATAAAATGTAAAGAAAACAATTTGCGTGTCGGCATGTGTTGTAAAAGTACATATCTTTATCTGTCTTTAGTAATGTTTTGATAATAATTTTTTAGAGTAAAACTTAAGTAAATCTATCATTTGGGGGCCCCTAAAATTTGGGGGCCCCAGGCCGCGGCCTAGTTGGCCTGTGCGGTAATCAGGGCCTGTCCTTAAGTCTTGGTTGTGTTAAGATTGCAACTATTTTCTCACCCGTTGCTCGATTGTAGCATTCTGAAGTTCTCCTAATATCTTCTTCTTTAAAATGTAATTCACAGACCTGCAATGAGTAGTTTTCACTAATTAAATAAAAAAGCCTACATTTTACTAACAGATAAATATCAAGTGATCGAGAATTGTGATTACTATTAACTTTACTATGAACTATGAGGTTTAAATAATGCTATTACTTATAATAGTAATAATTTTATCATTATTATATATTTGTAGAATTATTAAATATCAATCTTTATTAATATTATTAATTCGATATTTGTAATTTTGTAAAAAATAAATTTTCAAAACCGGTAATGATGACAATAATAAATAAGTCATCTTCAAGAATTGCAATTTTCACTAAAAAGGCGAGATAGATCATTATTAGTTCATACTTCCAACTGCAAATCAAATAACAAAATATGATTTTATTTTACATATTGTTTTCAAAATTTCTCTTTGGAACAGCTTTAGTATGGTCCCTTTTTGGCGATTTTTTGATTTGGCGACAAGATTTTGTCGCCAACCCAAGTTTGCCTTGCCGATGCCAATTGTAAACAATATGGCGGATGGGATGGCGCTGGTTCCGAGATAATTGATCGTCGCCGTTAATTTTGCTATGATTTATTTTAATGGCTTTTAAATATTTTTATGAAAAAAAATTAAACAGATAACAAGCTTACATGTACATATAGATTCGGTTTAATAAAATTTAATAACTTTTAGTTTTGTGTGAGGGGGGCTGTGCCCCCCTCAACCCCCCCTTTCTCTTTTTAGTAGATTAAATTAAACAATGCAAACAAATAATATTCTAAAGGCAATACCTCACAAAAATAACAAATAAAAAAGACAAAAAAATTAAAATACATTTTAGCATTCTGACAAAAGACTACGTAAGCAAAATAAAGAACTAATTCAAATCATAACGAACAATGCTTATCTCATACCTTAATTAAAATCGCTAAATTGTTTCAATATTGAAATAATAAAATCAAAATATCAAATATTATATTAATAACGGAATTATTTGTTGCTCCAACCATTAACAAATAAACAAAGGTAATAATAACAAATAAAAACAAACAATACTTATCACATACCTTGATTAAAATCCCTAAATTATTGCAATATGGAAATAATAAAATCAAAATATCTAAAATTATTTCACTGTATAAAATATTATTAACGTAATTATTTGTTGCTTCTACGCTTAACAAATAAACAATCGAGAACGAAAATATTAACCTGAAACGTACTATCAAAAGAATGTTTATTCATACAAAACTGTATATAAACAGTCAGTATGAACCTGAACATCCATTTTAAATTTCAGTAATAATTAAATAATAAAATTTAATCTAAAATAAAGCCATTAAAATAAAACCATAAAGCGTAATGGCTGTTCCACCACTCGAAGCTCCCGCGCGAAATACTGGCAAAGGGGTCTCCAAAAGTTCAATAAAGGAACAAACGCTCCCGATTCGCTGGAGGAAAACGTTAGCGAAACCGTGACGTCACGGATGAATCTACTGCTCCGGATCATCAGACGGCGGGGTTACCATATTGGCATCCTTTATCGCGCCAAAAAAAGTCGCCAAAAATAAAGCGCGCCAAAGGGACCATACTAAAGCTGTACCTTCTCTTTTATCATTATTATTATTGTTTTGCAATTTTAAGTCCTGCTTTTACTTTTCATGTTTTTAAAAGAGGAATTAAAAAAGTATGGATAACACACGCACACACACACACACACACACACATATATACATATATACCCCTGATTGTTTACAATAAAGAAATAGCAATTATTAATAAAGAATGTAAAATTATTTGTAAACTGAAATGAAATTCATGAAATAAGAAAAAATTTAATGCTTTATGAATATAGAAGATTTATAGATACATAAATCCAAATATACTAAACATTTCTTAAAAACAAACAAAAAAGCACTTACTTTAAAATTTTTTGATGGATTAATATTTGCACGTGGAATGGCACTTAGCCATTTCCTTTGTAGTTCTTCATTCTTTGGTAAACGGAAAACGGATACCTTGGGGTCGTCTGCATAATTACCTCTACAAAAAGGTACTGAACACTTGTATACCACGTTTTAAACACAATTAACAAGCATAGTTTTATCAAATAATGGACATTCTTCAAGAACTTCGAAGCAAACAAAATAGCATGGATGGCGGAAAAGTATAGTACACTATCGCCAATTCTCTTTCACCTGCGAAGATATACCTGCCGTTTGACGACTGACTGAAAAAGTACGATTCTAGGAGTTCCTGACTGGAAAAGTCTTACCTCCAGTTTGGTCTAAGTGTCATTGTTCGAGACCTAGGTGAGAAGTTCGAGGGAGGATGTGGGGGAGCCCACATCAGTGAGGGTGAGAACTTGAAGTTGCTCTTGGATGAGAGGGGGAAGTTTTTCAGTCAAGTCAAAAATGGCCGTGACTTGGAGGAGGGGGGGGGAGGGGTCCAACAGCTCGATGGTCTACCCAGCTTCCCCTCACCGTCTAGCGGTGATCTTCGGCTGGGTTGCTAGACTGAGTGTTGGGCCTCCGCGAGGAGAGAGAGGGCGGCCTTCGGCCGCTTTCTGTAGTGGGGATCACTATGATCATAATCTGGCAGTTCTGCGATTATCTCATTGGGTATAGAGCCCAGTTTGTTGTGAAACCTCTTTGTAAGCTTGTGGAGCTGTTTGGTCAGTGTGTTGATGTGCAGATCTTTTTTAATTATACGGTTTAGCAGGAAATCCGGGCCATGCCGTATGATGCGGAGGTAACGTGCCTCAGTGGCAGAGAGGCTGGCAATATGGCTCTTCGCAGCGTAAGCCCACACTGGGGCGGCGTAGAGAGCAATGGGTCTAATTAAAGCTTTGTAGATGATGGCTTTGTTTTTCGTTTTTTGTTTACGAGTGTAGATGAGACTGCTGACTCCATCAAAGGCGGCCTTCATCTTGCCTCTGGTTCGAGTGATGTGTTTCTTCCACGACAAGTTTTTGTCAATAGTGACTCCCAGGTATGAAGCTTTCACCCACTCAATAGCCCTGGTGTTTATGATAAGTCATGAGGGGGGCGTCTTGTTCCCTATATGGATTGCACTGCATTTTTGCGCATTCAGCTTGATTTTCCAGTTGAGCATCCAGAGTTCGATAGCATCAAGATGCGCCTGAAGGGCACTTCTTAAGTATCTACTGTTTGGATGCCTTGCGATAATGGCCGTGTCATCAGCATACATGGCTAAGTTGGTTTTTTCATGCCTAGGGATGTCGTTTACATAGAGATTATATAGCGTAGGGCCAAGTATTGATCCTTGGGGACCCCGCTTCGTATTTTATGTTTATTTGAGTGGACGTCGCCCAGTCTGACAGTATAAGATCGCTCTGACAGGTAGTTTAGTAAATGGATGAGCTTGTCCGGTATGCCGATGTTGATAAGCTTGTAAAGGAGCCCCTCATGCCAAACTTTATCAAATGCTTTACTGATGTCGAGGAACACGATAGCCGTGTGCTCCTTCATCTGAAGACCCTCTGACAGTTGTTCTACCACACGGTAGAGTTGGTGTGTAGTACTATGACTCTGCCTAAACCCAAACTGCTCAGGCATGATGATGTTATTTACCAATAGTGTGTTGTTCAGTCTATGGAGTATGACTCATTCAGCTAATTTTCCCAAGCTGCTAAGCAGGCTTATTGGGCGGTAGGAGGCCGGCAGTGTTAGGTAATGCCGGGGCTTGGGTATGGGGCATACCACTGCATCTTTCCAGCACTTGGGGAAGTACAGGTGCGTCAGCATCAGATTAATGAGAGCCGTGATTTTAAATATGGTGATGGCTGGCAGGTTCCTAAGCATTTGGGTATTAATACCGTCCCTCCCAGGGCTTTTCTTTGGTAGTTTTTCAATGATGTCTATTACTTCAGAGGGGCTTGCGGGCTGAATTTCCGCAGTCGGATCCCGTGAAAGGAAGACTTGCACATTCTGCTGAATGTTGAGCGATGAGCGCTCATCATTCGTGAATTGTCCTTCATATACTTGTGCAATGGCTTCGGCCTTGTCCTTTTCCTGCACTAGTATAGCATTATTGTGCTTTATTGGGGGAACGTGTAGCTTTTTATTCTTTACTCGCTTTATGGCGCGCCATAGCGAGTTGTTTTCCGGGCCTATTGAGTCAAGGTACTCCATCCACTGTTCCATCTGAAATTTTCGGATCTCGTCTTTCACTTTCTTTCGGAGATGCTTAAACACGTCCCAGTCCACTGGGTTGCGAGTAGATTGGTGCCGGCGTCTAGCTAGGTTGCGTTTGGCTATAAGTTGCTTAATTTCCATTGGAAGAGAGAGGTGCTGGGGCGAGGTATCCTGAGTAGAGGCAGCCAGATGCGCCCTCTTTATTTCTTCAGTGAGGTTGAGCGCTTCTTCGTCCAAGTCCTCTTTGTTTTGACAAGTGGGGAGGACCTGCGGGGCGTCGATAAGACGATTGGTAAATTCAAGCCAGTTGGTTTTCAGCTTTGGCTTTCTGCTTATGATAGAGTGGACAATAGGCAGTTCTGTGTATATGGGCAGGTGATCCGAATCAAACATGTTGATCGTGTAAATGACCGGTAGGCAGTCCATTGAGTGCAGAGCCAGGTCTATGGTGGAGTGCAGTTCTGTGTTGTTATTTACAAAGTGTGTGGGCGAGCTGGGAAACGCCATGCGGAGATGATCTTCTATGAGCAGTTTCAGCAGTTGAGTGCCATAGTGCGTGTTGTTACGGCAGTTCCACGCAAAATGCGCGGCATTAAAGTCCCCTATTATAAAACTATTGTTGCAGTGATGGAAGATTTTTCTAAGGTCTTCGGTGGGGAAACCGAGGTGATGCCGGACATAAGCCGAGGAAACTAGGAGCTTTCCACGATTAGTGTCAACACTTATGCTGATGGCTTCCAGTTTTTCCAATTGTAGGTTATCTATCCGGGTATGGGGAATGTTAGATTTAACATAAATCGCAACACCACCACACAGTCGAGAGCCAGTACAGTCCCTGTCGATTCTATGGAGGGTATAGTTTGGTATCCAATAATGTTTGTGCGCTCGGAGCATTGTCTCTTGTAAACAAGCAATGTCGAAGTCCCCTTTGGCGAGGAAATCCCTAAACTCGGGGAACTTGCCGTGGAGGCCATTGGCGTTCCAGGAGATGATTTTTAAATGGCTTTTACTCCCCATGCTCAGTATTAAAATAGTTATTATACACTTGCAGGAGCTGGAATGCTTGATCAACAGGTTTTGTGTGTCTTCTCATTTTGGCCGCGACTTCCTTAAAGAAGCCTATCATTTTTGAAATGTTCGTGAGCTCTGATAGTTCCCTCATAGCGTCAAACAGCTCTAACACTGTTTCAACAGACTCCTGTTGGTCGCCGGGGGCGTCAGTCTCGGTGCGTTTTTCTTTGCTTTTGGTTTTGGTATTGTCCTGTGGAGGCTTGCTATTGGTTGGTGGGTTTAGCCCAGGGGGCTTGGTTGCGTCCACCTTTGCGCTCTTGGCTTTTTGCTTTCTCGCACGTTGATTGGGTCTGTTCGTTTTGGGAGGAGGGTTCTCGTTCTTCCCCAATTCTTGATCAGCAGTTTCGCTTTGGCCATTGTTATCCCGGTCCGTAATCTTCACAGAGTCTGGAGGGATCAGGCTGGTGAATTTGCTTTGCACCTGTTGTGTAATGGAGGGCGGTGCAGTTTTCTTTGTTTCTTTTGGAGCAGCGGTCTTGGTTTTGTTTTTGTTGCTAGGGTTGCGGGGACAACCTCTGTAAGTAGCAACATGATTGCCGTTGCAGTTAACGCAAGTGGCTTCTTGCTTCTTTTCCCGGTTGGGACAGGAAGTGAAAGTGTGTCGGCCGGCACACTTTAGACACTTAGGTGTCAGCGTGCAGGTGGCCGAGTGGTGGCCATAGGCCAGACAATTATGACACTGTTTCACTCTTTTTTGGTCTTTATAATTTTCCACAGTGACGTTTAGGTGCCCAAAATTTGTAATTCTGTGCATTTCTTCGAGGTTAGGCGTGGGTCTCAGTGCCACAAGGGCAATTGCCCAATGTCTTTGCAGTTTCTTTGAGTAGAGAAAATTGATTTGTATGGGATCGAGATCCTTTTCTCTGAGGAATTGTTCAATTTCCGTCGTGGGCGTGGTGGAAGGGATTCTTTTGATTACGTATTTCCTGGGCTGTTGGGCCTTGGGGTCCATTGTCTGGAACCCTATCTTGTTTTGATTGAGGTAGGCCTGGACTAGTCGGAATTTGTTGTCATCAGGAATGACAATTTTGTGTTTGTCCCCTGTGAGAGTGGACCTAACTTCCGGTCCAACAACTTCAGATAGTTCTTTGAGCTGGTGGGCATAGTCTTGTTTCAGTTCAGCGTAGATTGCATACTTCGCTGGTTTGCTTCCAGTCGATTGTCCGGCAGCAGCAGCAAAGTTGAGTTGGGGCTGGGAGTGTCCAGTTTCGGTATCATCCATCCTTTCGTTGATGGCATCAGTAGTGGAGCTACCGGCCGGCGTTTTCCCAAACCCTCAAGACTTCACGCACTTGGCGAAAACAGGAGGGAGCCAACGGTTTGGCGGAAGAGAGACGTGCATTGCGAAAGCCACCCTCTCATCAGGGCTATAGAATCATAAGGGCTGGGTCAATCGCCTGCGAGATGTGAAGACAGGGGAGAAGTCGTGGAGATAATGTTTTCTCAATGACTTTCATTAGATTTTTCTCACTTAAAATGTTATCTATGACATTTTAGATTTAGTGTGATATATTTTTAGGAAAAATTAAAACAATTGCTTCTGTGAATCCCTTTCTATTAGTAATATATAATATACATAGGCTCTCAAAAATATATTCAAGTAGAAACCAGATTTTCTGTTTTGAGATAAAGTAATGAATATAGGATTGTTTTCTAAAAAAAGAAAGAAAAGAATCATTCAAAATAAAACATTATGCACCAACTTTCTTTATATATGTGTGTGTGTGTGTGTGTTTAAATTTTAAATGTTAAAAAATATACAGTAAAACCCATTTAAAAAATTCCCGCCTAAAAAGTTCTTATTTGCGGTTCCCTATTTTTTCCTATTCTTACAATGTGAAAACAACCCGTTTAAAAAGTTTCGTTCCAAACACTTTCCTGCTTAAAAAGTCTTTTTCCACTTCTAAGTTTACATTCAGAGCGCGTTTACATGTGACTTTCGTTTTTTGTTTTGTTTTGTTTTTAATTTTTTTCCCTTTCTTATTACTGTTTGAAAAATCAATTTTTAGGACTGAAAAAGTATGGCATTGGCCAGTGAAATGCTAACAGTGCATGAAATTCATGAGGTTACAGAAAATTAAGAAATGAGCTAAACTGAATAAGAGATTGCAGAAATTCTTAGTTTTCCGGATGCTGTAATAGGACTAGAAACTTTTCACCGTCTTATTAAAAGTGTTGAAGATGATAATTTTTTTTTGAAATGAAAGACCAATTGAAGATCGCCGATAAAAACACAAAAACTAATTTTTTCTTTTCGTCTGTAAAGTCGATTCTAATAATGCTTAAAGCTGATATTTTTAAAAAGATTTAATGTAAATAGTTAATTTTATTGTTTTACTTTATTAACTAATTTTTTAAGGTGCAAAACAATTATATAAGTACTTTCTATAATATTTTAATAAAGTAAAAAGATTTTTCGTTTAGATTCTTTAATTTTCTGTTCTCTTTATCCAGGATGCATACTTTCCTTTTTAATTTTCCAATTTCAGATGTTTTATTTTTTTTTATACAGAAGGGTTCTTTTTAATTTCTGTGCCATGATTTTAAATGAACGACGATTTTTATTTTTTAATATTGTTAATTTCCTTCTTGCACACTCTAACTCAATTTTTAAACTGCTGATTTCTTCTTCCAGTGCATCACAGTTTTTACAACTGTCTTTCGTTGAACTTTCATTCAAGTTTACTTCATCATCATCATTTATTGTACCTTCTGATCGTATTTTCTTAGGACTTAAATTATACTTAGTCTACTGAAAGCATCTTCCGAATCTTTCCTCTTTTTTTTGCCTTTCCGATCTAGGATTTGTTTTTTCTTCCAATTTAAAAGAAGGTAAATTAACTGTAGGAATCTTTTAATATTTTTCTTATAGGCAGACCTAAAAGTCTGTTTTGTAAGTCATCAATATAATGGTTTTCTTCGAAGTGTTCGCTGCACATTCGAGCATTTTTGGCGTTAACCCTTTGAGGCGCAACCCTTTCCCAATGCTGAAAAAAGGGCAGCCGTTGCCATCGCTCGACTTAACTACCAGCAAGAGGGCGGACGATCGAAACGTTCATCGCGTGCCACAGATCTAGAGACCCCTTTTTTGACGACAGCTGGCTGTGCAGCAATCAAATAGATAAAAAGTGGAATCATCACAGTAAAATTTCTCAATATATAAAAATGATAGTTTATTATTGAAGATTAGTTAAAAAAAATTCTTGGTGAATTCATTACGCTTGATAACGAAATATTGACTTATTTTGCATGTTCTCAGTTTTGAATAATAAGGAAAAAATAACTATATGTTTCAATATGAAGCTAGAAATTAAACTTACAACAGAAAATTAAGAAATCTACTATTACTAAGACAAATCCGTTAAAAAAAAAATTAAAAAAAAACGTCGGTAGCACCAAATTAAAAATATTAGGCATTTTTTTGAAGTGCTTATAGAAAAGTTTTAAGCATTTAAGTTGTGTTTTTATCTGTAAATGAATGGCTTTACAGATAAAAACACAAATGTACATAATACAGAATGTATAATTATATACATTTCTTACTCTACCATTTATTATTTAACAAATTACATTCTTTAAATATATCGGAGACATGTTTATTAAATGCAATAGATCAATAAACCTATTCTGATAATTATGCTCAAAAGAAAGTAGATGGCGCCAAAAAGAACATGCGATAAACAATTTTAAAGTGCCTAGGATAAAATTGCGGAGCCGATAAGTTAAATTTTATCTATAAATAAATGTTTTATATATACAATCATATTATAAACTTTTCATATTCTACCAATATATTAAACTAATTACATTTCTTAAACACATCAGAAAAGCGCGCCTGTTATTACATCATAAATTCTTGAGGCGGTCTTACTAGCACTGCAACCTTATAGCGACTACAAGCTCGCGTAACTCCTCTCTTCCGCCAAATCGTTGGCGCGCTCCTGTTTTCGCCAAGTGCGTGAAGTCTTGAGGGTTTGGGAAAACGCTACCGGCCGCAAGGGTGGGCGTGTGGCTAGGCACAACAGGGTATTTGTCCCCGTCGTAGCATTGGGGTTTGTCTGGCAATCCATTTTCGGTGTCGCTGTCTTCATCTTCAATCTTTCTCTTATTTTTGAGTGGCGTCACTTCAGTGGCGGTAGTAAAGGAGACTCCGTGTCTCTCTTCATATTTGCGGACAGTTTCCTCATTAAGGGCCCGAAAAAGAGTTAACCCCTTGCAACTTGCAAGCGTGGCAGCCTCGGATTTGTTTACGAGATCACATAACTCATTCTGGAAGGCCAGCCTGGTATGCGGGTCTCTCGAGTCGAAGAAAGCGAAAAATAGACAGAAAAAGTCAAAATCCTCGCAGTCAGCGCTATTCCATTTGCATCTGAAGACAGATTGCAGGTCCATGGGGACTTGAGCATCAACAGGAGAAGTCATGTTGCTTCGTAGTTAGATGATCCTATCACAGTAGTCTAACAGCCAAGTAAATGTGTAGAGAACGTGTAAAAGGAAGTAAGGAAAGATAGGTGTTGTGTAAACGAGTAAAGGGGGGGGGGGGCCGAGGCGCCGGCTCTTCGCCTATTGCTTGCTCCAAGTGCCCTCTGCGCTCTGCACGCTCACAAAGCTAACAAAGGGGTAAATGGAGAGCAGGCTGTGCGTACACGCCCGGTACTAACTTAAAAAAAAACAAAAATTGTCTGGGGACGGCAGGAGAGTGCCGTGTAAACAAATGCTCGAAGTCAGGAGAACTTCGGAAGAACATCCAAGAATTGGCCGAGTCGGGGCTCGAACCTGGGACTGCTTGCATGAGAGCGCAGCGCGCTACCAACTGGACTCGCGGGGACGAGCCGCTGGAGAACCGCCGAGGTAATTTTACGTCAGGCAAGGCTGGCACTTCTACTATTCTGGCCCTGATAAGGGCCGTGCTTCCCCTCAGTGGCGCCGACTACGTGGGTGCTCTGGGGCTCAAGCACCCACTGAAAAAATTCTGTGGGTGCTGAGCACCCACAGAAATTTTAGTGCCAAGTCATACTTTGAAGTTCGCAGAAAGGGCTAGGAAAAGACGTTTATGGGGGTGTTTCGGGCTTGTAAAAATATTACGTTGGATGCTGAGCACCAGCAATCGTCTGATAACCCCCAACACAGTGATGTACACTCAAGGAGAGTTGCCCCCCCCCCCCCGCCCCAATTATGCCATTACGTAATATGAATATTTGTAAAGCATACTGAACTTTTTGCATTATTTCAGTACAAAAATGCTTTATTTGCTTATTAGTTGTGTGATATTTTAAAAGTTTAAAAGAAAATCTTTAATGAGGCCAAATGTATGTGGGTGCTTCAGCATGGACGTCCATATGAGTACTTTAAGACGAGGGGGGAGGGGTTATTTATTGCATTTGTAAGGTCATCGGCAATCGCGCTTTCAAACATTTTAGTACTGAAATAGTGAAAAAAAGGTTAGCTAATATAAAAAGTTCACTATACCGACGGCTAGAGGAAGGGGCCCGAGCCCCCCACCTACTTCCCTATATGAGCACCATGTCCTTTATAATTCAGATGCGCATGAGGAGCTTCGATGAGACAATCACTGACGTAACTATAGGGCGGTAGAACGGGCAAAAGCAACGGTCTCCCGGCCGGAAGGGGAGCCTTTCCCAAATAGAAAGCTAGAAAAAGTGAACTGCAACATGTTGGTTGAGATTATGTACAATGAGGAAGGCCCCTATCCAATGAATTCATTACGGGCCCTAACGGTATAGTCACTAGACGGGCTCTGTAATTCACGAGTGCGTTCGGGCTCGGGCTCGTGAAAAATTTCTCCTTTGTTGAACATACTCCTTGAAAGCGATTTTAAAAAGTGATTCATGGGATAAATAGACGTACTTATTTCAAAAAATAGCGGCACGGGGGACTAGAAGGTGTGTGAATCTCCAAAATTTATTGTATCGTCTTAATGAAGTAGTTAATTTTATTTGTATTTAGCTGAAATTTCGGGCTCGGGCGCCAACTTTAATAATATTGCTCGGGCTCGGATTAAAAGTCTTCGGGCTTCAAAAAATGAGCCCGAACTCATCTCTAATAGTCACGCCATTGATGACGACGAGTGCTTTGCAACTGCATAGTTCGAAAATAAAATTTTAGTGAGGGACGGTTGTTTTTTTTATGTAGTACGTCAGATCTCAAGCACCCACAGAAAAGTTTTCGTGGGTGCTAAATACTTGCATGTATTTAACCCTTTAACGCGCAGTGATCCCGCTCTGGGAACACCCAACTCTGACGTTTTGACTGTTGCCAGTCACGAAGAATAGATTGGATTTCTATAAAAATAGTTGCGGGTGACATAGCTCCACGAGAATCCTTTACATTTTAGCTCGTCATTTCCCGTAAAAAAAAATGGCCACGATTATTTTTAACAGCACTGACATCTGCTGAAAAATGGAAGAATGCGAGAGACAGGTGGATAGATTGCCCAATGCTGAAAAAGGGGCAGCCGTTGCCATCACTCGACTTAACTACCAGCAAGATGGTGCACGATCGAAACGTTCATCGCGTGCCACAGATCTAGAGACCCTTTTTTGACGCAGCTGGCTGTGCCCGCGCACAGCCAGCTGCATTATTGTTGCATGTTTTTTTTTTTTTTTTTCAATAAACGTAGTAATACACTTTTCTTTTGCTTTGAAATTTATAATGATTAGTTAAAACCAATCAAAATTCTATCGCTAAAAGTAAAAAAAAAAAAACGTGAAATAGTGTAATACACCTCTTTCAGGTCTGATTTATTACAAGGGCAAAGGGGGTGTGCGCCCAGGAATCCTCGAATTTTGACAGAGAATTTGCGTAAGGCAAACAAATTTAAGGTGACTCCAGCACAAGCAGATTTTTCTAAAAGAAGGGCATTTCATCAGAAATACTTCATTACTTTAAAAAGAGTGTTGATTTTAACTGGTTTGCTGTTATCGTTACTAAGACACAACGGTGGAAACTTTCATTCTATGCCCAGCGTTGCTTCACCGTAGTACAAATAATCGGATGCCAAAATTCACACTATTCACTTAAACTTTGAATGTCGCCTTCAGCGCTGGGAAAAAAACACGCATTTTGGTCTATAAATACAAAAAAGAAACTAATTATCTTAAGCACTTCACAATTTTTAGGATGTATGTTCACAAGCTGTACTAGACACCGGAATAAACAAAAAATTTTGCAGAATGGCCACTCTTAGAAGTATTTTGCTGAGAAGTTCCACGTTAAAGATTTTTTTTTTAGTTTCATGAAAGTTTTCGAATTAATTGCAGTGTGTAGTGCAGCTTGTAAAGAATCATCCTGAATTTTTTCGAATCCTTGGTGCAGTTAGTTTATTTTAATTTGTGTACCAAAGCCGTGAGGCAGATATCGTTTCTTCGATCCATACCCTCAGATATTGGATATTTTATGTGGAGCTAAAATGATTATTTGTATTACCCATTTCCCACTGGCAAAAATGTGCACGAAAAGTCAAATGATTCAGTAGTTACGAGCAAGGAAGCAAATAATAATTGGAAAAGATTGAAGGGTAGTTGGAAAAGATTCCATAAGGTTGGAAAGTGTATCGTTATTCATGAGTGTGCCGTATTTTTTTCCTTGTTCCATAAAAACCCATCTTCGGAATCAAAATCTATCTTAAAATCACCTACTAAAACTATTTTACAATCTTAGCGAAGTACATTCCAACTATACTCCCCCTTTAAAATAAATTGTCGCGTTTTGGCACTAAATTTAGCTATCCTTTATCAAAAATTACAAACCTTGTGCGACTTTCAACATTTTATTAAACCCACGGACCCCCTCCACGGACTTTTTGGGCACCCACAGAAATTTTGTAAAGTCGGCGCCTCTGCTTCCCCTCACAAGACGAGAGGCTGGGCAGAGCGGATTAAATTGCTCTCTGGCGATTTGGCGTGCAGTCAGACTCCTTTGGCAAGAATCGTTTCTCCCGCTGTTATACACTCCACGCTAGGGGTTGCCGACCGCACCGCAAGTTGATCCGCGAGAAACAGTAGAATTAGAAATTCCATGTTCTTTTCCTAATATTTTTTTATTTTATTTGTTGATTAATTGTTTTAAATATATATTTTAATGCATTTAAAATTGCAGTCTAAAGATACAAATCTAAAATTTTTATTCATATTTAAATGCATGCATTTAAATATGAATAAAAAATTTTAGATTTGAAGGTAATATGTTACGGAAATAAAAAAGAAACAGTGGGCAGTTAAAAAGCAATCATCATTTGGCTTTTGTATGAATTTACATACGATTAGAGAAAACCCTTCTTTATTAAATGTTTAGTCCGGGGTTTTAGCAATTAATAGATATGGATTATAGATGCAGATAAACTCTTCGGGTTTAAACCTATATGTTCCCATGGATGCAGATTGAAGCGAGGACGAAAATTGCATTACTGATTCTTGTAGGATACTGAAAGATTAATATGGGCTAGCAATAATGTGTGTAACAACAAAGAATAATAACCGCTCGTCTTTGTAACGGTAAGAAAGTAAATGTTAAACTTTGTGCAAAGTTCATTTACATATAATATATATTTATAAAATGCTAAATTCTTTTAATCAAGCACAAACTACTAATTCAATGAAAGAAAAAACTAATTCGTATTCAAGAACGATTTTTTAAGACTTTCTTTGGACCATTTTGTTTCAGTGAAAAATTAATAAGGTAAATAGCTAAAAACTTAAAATTAAATGAGAAAGCAAATTCTAGATAATTTTTTTACTGTTGACTTTGTTTTAAACCGCAAAAGATTTCTTATTTGTTTTAAATATAACTTACTGTAATTCAGTCAAAACATTGTCTATGTATAAAGACAGGAAAAAAAAAAAAAATGAACGGTGAAATCTGGAAATTTCTTGTATTGTCAATGACATTTTGTCTTTTTTTTTTTTTTCCAATGGCAAAGGTAAGACAAGGGAAAGAAGTAAAACATTAAGAAAAAATAAAAAGATAACAAGAAAACTGTAAATAACTGCGAGATAAAATTTCATGCTCAAACGTTGAATTTCCCAATTTTCCATTATTGTTATTGCATAAATAAATATGTACTTTTTAAAAACCCACCCCCCTCCCCCTCTAACACCTTACTTCTATTCCATAGCAGTGTATGTAAATATACTGCAACAGAAAAAGAATGTGGAAGCTCTACTGTTTTTCGCGGATCAACTTGCGCTGCGGGCGGCAACCCCTAGCGTGCAGTGTATAACAGCGGGAGAAACGACTCTTGCCAAAGGAGTCTGACTGCACGCCAAATCGCCAGAGAGCAATTTAATCCGCTCTGCCCAGCCTCTCGTCCTCACAAGACGTAACAATTGCAGGAACAATCAGGAGATTGCTGGACGGTGAAACAGTTGTTCCCACGGGAACAGGTGAGCTGGGACGAAAAACGTCAGCAGGAGGATCTCGCGAAGTATGCTCCGGATGACACGCCGGCTGGCTGCCGTTTGACGTACCTGCCCGTGTTCTTAATAATAGTACCTGCGGGATCAATTGGCAATAATACTCCGATGATAAGCGAGCGCAGCTAGTAACCCAGCCGAAAACCTACGGCCTAACTTTGCTTTCGTCACGAGCTTCTATGGTTGCTGTGAGGGGTCTTTCTTAAATCGGAGTTGACGGTTGTATACAAAATGAATTGAGAAAAATAATGTACATGGTTTTGAGCCTTGTAATGTTTATTAGCAATTTCATTAACTATTTTATGAATGTAGATTGCAATAAAGAAGGCTAACTTTTAACTACGTGTATCCAGTAAATGAATATAAAGATATCTTATTCTGAAAATAGAAATTTTTACAAGTTTTTTAAGTGAACTGGTGTTAAATAACTTATAAAAAGATAATAAAACAAGCCCGCGTTACTCTGACAAGCGTCTAGCCCCCGCCGGCCTAACTTTAGAACCATTCAATGCGCATGCTCGTAGACTTCATTCCCTTCATACGGGGTTCAAAATTCGATCCGCTCAGGAAATGAATGGTGTCGCCATCTAGTGATTACTTTTGGAAACTTTGTATTTCTCATAATAATAAGAAATTTTGAAAAATTTAGGATTAGCTTTGAACTTGTGCTTATTTTTCCGATTGTATTATAAAAAAAATTCTTGGAATAGCTTTAGTATAGGTCCTTTTTGGCGATTTTTTGATTTGGCGACAAAATTTTGTCGCCAAGGGTAGACCCGGGTTTGCCAATCGGAGATTCTGACGAAATCCCGATGCAAACCCGGCTTTGCCGAAAGTAAACAATGGCGCAGAAGCGCTAAAAATCGGGGATAATACCGTAAGCGGGTGACCATCGCCAAGCAAGATGCGTCGCCAACTTGGGACTTAATAAACAGGACGGTAAACGTAGTGATTGTTTTGGATTTCTCTAGCAACCTGGTGGAGAAGTTGAGTTGTTGTATCTTACTGTGTACAAAGCAAATTCTGATTGGTTGATTTTTTTAACCGTAACCGAATGTATTTTGAGGAATTATTTGATTGGTTTAAGGAATGCAACTTTTAACCGCGAACCGAAGTTTCGGTTTTTGACTTTGCGTCATTTTTATTAGTTTTGCTGTCGTATTTGTGTAGTTGTTCCGGGGCGTTGTTTATTAATTCTTTGTAAAGTGAAATTCGACAATATATATAGCGTGTGTTGATCTACAGTTAATATGCATATTTGAATGTTCGAGGTGGATTCATTTTGGAATAATGTTACGTTGTTTATGAATAAAATTTGAGGTATGTGGTTCTTTTATTTATTTAAATGTTTATTCCTTGCTTTACGGTACACGTGCGTACAGTTGAGTATATTTATGATCTTATGTTTCATATTTATGTAAGGTTTTTAGTATGTTGTGTTATTTTTTTTTTTTTTTTTTGAATTGGGATGAAAAAGTAAAATTTTTAAGGTTTTAAGAGGGATGGTTAATTTTAATATTTATATGGTTTTGCCCCTGATTTGCAGAATTCTTGTACAATTTTTAGGTTTAATTTGAATTAATATGCAATGGTTTTTGAGTTGTTTGTGATCAGTTTTCATTCGATTCTGATTAATAGTGTAAATTTTGTGTGTTTTGAAGGTATAAACTTGCAAAAATCACTGGGGGGGGGAAGGAGGTAGCCGGTTTATTATATTGGTTTTCTGTTATTTTATCTTTGGGACTTGTTTTTAGCATGTTGTTAAAATATTTGCAGTATATTTATCTTGAAATCACACGAAGTATTCAATTTAAATATGTTTCAATATATAAGTATTTTTTAGTTGTGTGTGGGGGGGGGGAGGGGGAGAAGTAGTCTGTTTATTTGAGTGTTTGTCTATTAATTTTAAACTGCGATTTTAACGTTTTAAGGAAAATTTTGTTGTATAATTATGTGCAGAAACATATTTTGCATAATTTGAAGGTTACGGCTTATTTATTTTTTAACGTATCCATAGTCCAGAGCTAGTGCTTTGTTTATGTGAATTTTGTTCATAATTGCATTTGAAATATGTCTAAAAATGTTTTTATGTGTTTAGATAAGTGTATTGTAGTTTTGGGTTAATTTTGTTACTTATGTGTCAACGTATGTTTATGTTTTAATTGGCGCGAAAAAAAAGTCGCCAAGGTTGGAAGTTGGCAACAAAAAATGTCGCCAACTCAACCGACACCCACTTACGGTATTATTCCCCTAAAAATCGGCTTTCTAAAGAGATTAAATTTTTAATTAAATCATTGAAATCAGTTTTTTTTAAGTTAAAAATTTAGCAATAATGCAATTTTTAATGCATTTACTCTCCAAAAAACAGCGCGGAAGCGCAAAACACCGGATTTAAAAAGTGATTTTTTTTAGTCAAAATTGATCAAACAACAGCACATACAATGAAAGGGTGAAGCCATCTGCCTGCGCTAACGCAACGCAGTTTACCGGAGTGTGGGACGAGGACCTTGCTTTACTTGACACTCCATAAAAATGCATTAAGAATGTTTATGTCAACAACTATAAAATGGTTAGAGACGTCCACAGTAATTAACACAAAAATGTTTGT